>CAEGAE010010677.1:0-91380 GCA_903067095.1 Girardinus metallicus
CAGGAAATATTGGTGGGGACTGTCCCCTTCATGCCAGAGTTGGTGGGGACATGTCCACCAGTCCTTCAGGAAGTTACACCTATGCTCCTGTTGTCGTCTTTGTTGTGGTTTGCGCCAGTGAAAACATCCAGTTGTTGATCATGTAACTCATGTGATGGGGCAAAAAGTGTTTTAATGCGGCCAAAAAAAGACTATCTCCTCCTAATGCCAAAACGTTTATCAAGAAACAAGCGTTTTTCGAAATCGGTGTATTCCCATTAAGTGTATTTATTTTCGAAATGTTAAGTTATATGGTCAACAGAAACACAGCTAAGATTGACAAAATCAATTCATCTATTTGCTATTTTTTGGGCCATCCATTCAGTTTCTGTCCAGTGACATTCTGCAGTTCCTGCAATTCATACTTAAAATGCTTTAAGAAAGAAAATTCTAGCAAAAATGACAATGAAAATTGTGAGAAATATATGCAGGAAAGAAAATGCTGAAGGTTTTCAGCGACAGATTTGCAGTGGATTAAAATCTAGAACAAGTAAAACTAAAAACTATGAAAATGGATCACATCACCCTAGTTCTAAAATCCTTCCACTGGCTCACTGTAGGTCAGAGAATAGACTTTAAAATGCTGTTAGTTTATGAATCTCTTATAAATCTTTGATGCACCACAGTATAGTCAAACTCTACTGTTGTATCAGCTTTCAGTCTTCTGGTTCTGGTCTGATCTGCACCCCGGAACCAAACATTGAGAAGCGACATTCAGTTTTTATGATTCTCTAATCTGGTACAAGCTTCCATAACATTGCTAAACAGCTGAAACACAGAGTCCCTTTCAATCAAGTCTAGAACAATAAACACAGGATAAAAGATTAATTCTACTCTGGAATAGAACTTTTTATTACTTCGTATTTTGCCACTGCAATCTTATGTTTCTTCTTTGTTTTTTATATGATTATATCATGTAAAGCACTCTGAACTGCTACAAATAAACTTGAGGAAATGTTGGCAGGTTTGTAGATGTGAGCTTCAATAACTGATTTTGACTTTGTTTGATTTTGTAGTTAATCAGTTTTAATAACTAGATATTTTTATTTGTACCTGGTATTTATTACAAACTTATTTAAGGGATTTTAAACAAATTTTGATTCAATAAGTTATTTATTGATTTGACGGTTTTCTAATTCAAATATTCTCTCCAAACCTGAGGTTCTTGATGTTCTTTCAGTCAAATTAAGCTGTACTTTTGTAGCCAATTGAAAAATTTGGCTGCAGTAGCCACGGTTCAAACCAAAGAGGGCAGCACTGAGATGTTTTCAGTAATTAAACACAGATGTACGTGAAAATATCAACATTTGCACAGAAGTATAAGTATAGAACCTATAAGGATTAATTTATATAGTTTGTCAGCAAACAAAAAGTTGAATTGGGGTTTAGTTTCTCTTTAAAGTTTGTTTCAATAAACAGTGGACTAGCCCACTGTGATTTGCCAACATTGATATTGGCCTTTTAATATTTTTATTTCTACACACAGTCACTCTGATTTCCAGAGAAAAAAAACAATATTTTCTGAATATTGAGCACATGTAAAACTCATAAATGAATGCTTGCTGATTACTTCAGTCTATTAATATTTGAAATGTTTCTCTAGAAGTTGTAAATATTTACTTTTTATCCTCTCATCTGCTTTCAAGCATCTGAAAATCGGCAGCAAAAGAGCCACTTGCCACAGTTTATTTTTCCTCCTCGTGTTAACAAACGACGCTGCGGACCGAATTATCTCCCTGTTGTGATGGCGCTGCTCCTGCTCTTGTTTGTCTAATGATTAGCTGGTTGTTTGCTGTTATGACTAATTGTTCTTTCCAATTAGAGCCCTGGTGGGAAAGGCTGTGAGTTAAAAGAAAATAGACATAATTCTTCCTGAAAGAAAGACGGGAGAATTTACTCGTTGGGAGGTTCTTTCAACAAAAGTTGAGAGGATTAAATGATTAAGAGAAACACTTTTGATGTTTTAAAACTGATACTTAAAGCTGAAACCAGAGATGCATCAATTGATCTCAAGGAATCTGAGAAAAAGGATTTTAAAATGACTCTGCAGCATCCATCTCTACATCTCTCCATTCACCGTGGTTAAAATTTGTGTAGATGCATTTTTTGGTTTTGACATACTATGTCCTCCTACCTGCAGAAGCAACAATTCACTTCAGTTTATTTCAAAGTACTAATTCACAGCAAAACTCAAAGTACTTCACATGACAGATTAGTTTATATATATTTCAACATATTGCCTCTGTGATTTTGGCCATTTTATGACCATTTTAGGTGGGAAAATGTAAAATGTATTCATTTTCTATTATTCATTGAAATTAATTGAACTGCTTGTCTGACAAAGATGTCAGACAAGCAGACACAGGTTGCCTGAGGGTGCACTGTTTTTCTATATTCATTTCAATAATTAAGTGAGTACAGCGCAATCATAAAGACAAATTTAAATTAAATCAGATAATCCCAATTTGATCCAGGTTATAATGAGGTGCAGACAAATTGTATTTATCAATTGTTGGATCAAGTATCAGTAGAAAGGAAAAGCTCTCTTTTAACAGGACAACATTTTCAGCTAGACCCAACTTTGAATGAGCACAGAAACCCTAAAAACTACAGGAGTTCAGGAGTTTCTAACATGTCTAGGGTGTAAAAATGCCAAATAGCTATAGAAAGAGGTTTTACATGGAAAAAAACTGAACAGTTCTGATGTTAGACAATGTGTTTTATTTACAGCTAAACATGTTGAGCAGAAGTGTTTCGTTTTGTTGATTTAAGTGCAAAAGCCCGGCTTAAACAAGATTTGGTATTTGCAGTGACCAAATGGTGTAAATTGCAAACTTTGAGGCTTCAGTTATTGTTGATAAATTGTGTTATCTGCACTCCAATTCATTTCAGCTGATGGTTTGCGTCCGAGAAAAACCTGCTGCCTACATCGCTTTGCACCTACATTTTCTCAAGTGTAATAAAACTGCTGCTTCCTAATATTTTGACTTGAAAAACTTCAGAGGTTCGAAGAAGTCTACTTTTATCCAACAAAAACATGAACAGCAGAAGAGTAGAGCAAAATTATTTTCTGATGGATCCTGATTGTTAAGGACTCATCTGGCAACATGTGTGCATGTGTGAATTGCAACTCCACACATGTAATCCAGGTGTGGAGGTGAGATGAGCTGAAAGTCAGAAAACAAGAGCTGCAACATTCTCTCTCAACTTCTCACAGATGTTTTCCGTCCTGCTCCCTTGTAGGGAGTTGCAGAGTGAGGCCATGTGTGTGAACAGCAGGTAATCCTTCAGATCGTTTGCAGTCAGCAAGTATGCATGCTGATAACAGATGCTGCTTCAATTTCTTTTTATGCTGACCTGTAAGTTGCTTCCCGCTGCTTGGTTTTGTTCTGGATACACCCAGAAGGAAGTTATACCGATCTTAGCACGCAAAAATAAAAGATTGATTGTAGAGGGTTTGCAGAGATCCATTTTATGGTGTCATCACCGTGTGAGGCCGGATTATGACGTTTCATCTGCTTGGAGGGACCCTAACACACATGACCTTATAGGGGAAGTATTATGTAAAATCCACTTTTTTTATTTCCTCATCTAAAAAATTCCTTGATTTGTTAAAGGAGTAATGGAGGAGCCGTGCTGTGATGACTTTCTGAAGGCAGAGTTTCAGAAATCAGGAGTTTTTAAAAAGCCAAAAGCCCAATTTCAAGGCGTTAAATTAGGGAGTGAAAAAGGGGACGAGGTTTTTCAATTAGTTTGAATAGATTGACACGGAACTAATGTTGCAATTTTGGTCACTAATTGAACTGAGTCTAACCAGACTATGAGGTGAGAAAACAATCTTAGAGTATTCAGTTAACTTAACTGTTATGTTTTTGGACGGTGGGAGGAAACTGAAGTACCTGAAAACAGCCCATATGCACAGGGAGAACATGCAAACTTCATCCAGAAAGACCCAAGGACCTGCTGCAAGGCAACAATACTAACAAAAGTGCCATTGTGCAACCCCTCCCTGACCTCGGCTAATATGGCAAAAATGCCTCAAAAAATGTCTCTGGAAACGCAATGAGTTTTACTACCTCTGTCATTATAACACTGTTTGTCAGGGTTTGCTCTACTTCCGCATGGGGGGCCAGTGACATGTCGACTCCTAAATATGGCCAACCAACTACAGGAGTGACACCTTAAAATCCAAAGAGGCCCCAAATTAAACTGTGCTTAGAGCTTCATACATCCTTGGACTGGCCCTGTTCTCTAATATAGATGTTTGTGTAATTGTTAGCCTCTAACATTATCTAATCCCTTAGATTTATCAGCCTTTTTTATGTCTGGATCATTTATTGGTTAAAGCTAACAGGCGTTACATTATGAAAATGATGTTAAATGTTATACAAAAGTTAAAATTGTGAAGGATAATACCTGCTGCTTTCAGTATTGAGCGTGAGATTGGCCAGTGCCCAGGAAACTACATTTCCCAGGGTGCTTCGGTCCAGCGCAGACCTGCCCCCCTTCGTTTGAATGGCAAGTTGTTTGTTTCACTCCGACCAGCTGCTAACTATTCCAGTCGGTGAGCAAACATGGGGAGCAGTGTACCTCCGCGCAAAAAGCTACTGCAGAAATGCTAAAGAGTCCCTTCCGCTTTCGTAGGTTTTCTTCAAAATAAAAGTACACTAATAAAGAGTGGAATTACGTAGTTATCCAGTCACCAAGTTACTAATGATTGTAATGAAGAAGAAGTACAACAATTAGGGCACCACGTTATCTAATTGTTGTTTCCATTTTTGTTTTTTTATATACAGTTTCTATACATCATTTGGTCTCACACTTTGTACTTATTTTGGTTCAGTTGCTGTTGTTTGCGTGGTTTAGATGTTCTTTCAAAAATAGGAATTTCCGTCATACAGTAACACAATGTCATCAGAGGCTTCTTCAGACTTCCTGTAATACATACAGCTATAGGACACAACCATCACTATCTACAACTCTTTGATTAAATGTATATGTATAGGTTACATTTAATATCCATTATGAAGTTTTTTTTCTATTTAAATATTTTTGAATTAAAATCCAACATGGCTGCTGTAGATAGCATAAAGCTAAAAGTTGCAGAAACTAACTTTAAATTTTTACTTTTGATTGTTTCTAATTAAACCAAACATCAATCTGTTTGACCTTTCCCCTACTTTCCAAGTATAGACGGAAAGCACCATAAGAACTTTAATGATTGGGAAACTGTGGAACGTTGCATTTTCTAGTAGCAGTTGTAGCTGGCTAATTGGGTTACCGCCAGCTTACTTTTTAAAAAAAATCATAGTTATTATGTTATGTGATTACAGTGATACTGATATTGCTCCATTTGAATGTAAAAAGCTTTCTTGATTAAAAATTGTATTGTAAAAAATGTATTCTGTTCATTTTTATATTTAGGTCAAGGTAAAACCAGATGCTAACAATAGCATATATTCTGTTTGAGGCACTGACAAGAGGAATATATTTATTGTAAAGTGAATAATATATTTAGCTACTACATAGTTAATCGGTTTACATAAATAACAGTGAATAAAAATGATTCATCTGACGTTTTATGACTGGAGTAAATTTCACTGTTGGGTAATTTGAGCCGCTTTTACTTTGAAAAGCACCGAGCGGAAGTGGTGTGGGGTTCCGCTGTGGGTTTGACATTAGGTCCGGGTTTTACCTCAGCTTTCTTTATTCCACCCTACCTCCCCGTTTCTTTCCCTGTTTAATGCGCCCCAGCCTGCCGTATGTGTCTATTTATTTATTTATGCTTTCTGTCTCACAGTATTTAGTTGTTTTGTTTTAAGTTTTAGACGTTCCTCCAATGAGAAGGCGTAAAAGATGGAGCTTCATATTTTAGAGCACAGCTTGAAAGTGGCGAGTATAGAGAAAGAAGGGATCGAGATTTGCACCCATGGATTAATAAAACTCGCCTTCCTGGCCTCCAAAACAAGGTAGGCAACTTCGGACTGGTGTTATCCGTGTAAAACTGTTTTTATGTGTGTTTTATGTGCTTTTCCCGCTGCTGCTGTTAACCTGCCCAGCAAACACCGGGGGTTGCATGTTAAAGGGTGTTTATTGGAGCTGCAGCTCGCTCCTGGAGTTGTGTTAATGCTCCAAACATGCTGCTTTTAGGTGTTATTGTCAGAGCAGCTCACAGTTTCAGGGCCTGTCCGGCTTGTGGAGGGTTATTCCGAAGCTTTGTGGATCGACGCCGGTGTTGGTGTTTATGTTGTTGCTTTCTGGCTTCTGTCAGGGTAATTTTAGCCCCATCTGACAAAGTTCTGCATGCAGATGAGGGCATTTTAAGGCGGAAACTTTTAATGTAGAAGACCCGGTCACCATGGCCGTAAATGGCAGGATGCGGGCCCAGGGTAAAAACTTGTTTTGGTGCCCTACCTTAGTTGCTACTGGTATACAAATAATGTTATGTTGGCTTTTTATATGTACAAGTAAAGCTTTAAATTTCTTATGAAACCCACCAATACCAAGTTATTAGAATCAAATTATGTAAAGTATGTGTTTCTACACATACTACACAAAAAGCATGAGTGTTTTTTAAAATAGTATAACATGAGTTCAAAAAAATCATAAGGATAAAAATATAGCTTAATGATTTGAAAGTTGAATAATAGTCAAAGAAATTGAAATCACAAAATAGAAAATTAGTACTTTAATTATATTAATCCGTGCAAAAGTGATGATTGTTCAAAAGTAATTCATAAAAAAATAAGTTTGTCAATAGTAATTCCACAAACTGACTTTCTTCCTTCTTTAAAATGTTCTTTTCCATTCATTGCTTAGCAAGTAAAAAAAAAAATATCACAATAAGTCTGACTGAGGGTGAGCATGTCGAGATGCTTGGACATCACTGATTTATCGCATTAGTTTATATATCATATCTTTCTAACATTAACAAGCATTCTTGATTAAATGTTTTAAACTAAAATAAAATGCAATTTTTTGGACTACAGACTTGAACATATTTTTTTATTAGTGTTTAATATTTATGTCTGTAAATTGTCAATATAAAAAAAATAATATTTTTGATATCTTGTCAAATTGTCATTAACAGTTGCATTTGTAAAGGTGATCATTTTCTGACTTTTATTGTATTTCTTGTTTGAGGTTTTTAAGGAGTTTTGTTTCCATTAAAAGTTGAACATAATTTTTCTTATTTAAAAAGAAGGCCAACTTTTCTGTCAGTGTATTTAATTATGAAAATTTCATTTTTGCAGTAATATGTCTTTCTAGCAGAATTAGGACTATTATTAGTCAGCTAACTGATATTTATTATAATAATTCATTAATTATCATTTGTTGAACCCGTCATGGCATTATATAAGAACATTTTTATAAATTGCCATCTTTTTAGTTATTTTATGTTAAGATTTTCACGGGTTTCAATGTAAACAAACCTCAGAAACATTGTGGCTAACTTGGTTTTTAATCTGCGCTCTCGCAGAATGTTGCAGAAAACTTTTCCAACACCCATTCATGAGAGTAATAGTACTGGTTTCTACTTCTGGTTCTGTTGTGGCTGGTGTCTTGTAATTACCTCTCTGTCCTTCTGTGTGGTGTCCCAGATAAAACTTGGTGCTGCTGTGATTAATCGCTGGTAAAACACAATCCCTTGAGGTTAATCTTTACCTGTCGAGATCAAAACTGCCTGAAGTTGCAATATAGCCACATGCTGTTAGTATTGATTACAGTTTGGGGACCAATAATATCTGAATATTTATCTTTCTCAGCTGATCTAATCAATCGTTATCTCAAACTACTTATGCTAGCAACATTTTCCAAAGAGCAGTCTGTAAGATCAATCAACCAACCTATAAGACTTTATTTATTGAGCACTTTTTGTGTAATCAAATTTAAGGCAAAGAGCTGTTCAAGAAAAAAAAAACAAGAAAAATGGTAAGTTAAAGGTGCAGTATGTAACTTCTATAAAAATGTTTTCTTTACATATCGGTAAAAACTGTCAGCGTGTCGTGAGACAGATAATCTGTAAAAACATGGATCCTCTCCTCCTCCTCCCTGAGCTATTGTTGCCTTCTGAAGAAATGCACCACTCCCGACCAAAAATAACCAATCAGTGCCAGGAGGAGGGTCTTATCGCTGTCAATCACCACATGTACCTGCTGCTAAATGTGCTAATAACGGAGAAACAACTTATTGTTATAGAAAAACCATTGATCTTCCATCATGGGTGGCTATGCTAACTAGCCTTAGCGTTCATGACATGCTCTGCTAGTTGCAGCGTACCAGAGAGCAAGGGATGAGCAGTGGCACAAAGAGGTGATTGACAGCGCTAAGACTGGCTCTGATTGGTTGTTTCTAGATACCACTGGGAGAAGGAAGGGGAGCTCAGTTTTTTTTTTTTTTTCACAGATTGTCTCTCCTATCAAACTGTTACAACATGGTGACAGTTTCAAAAACATACGGAAAATAATATATATTTTAATAAAAGTTATATACTGCAGCTTTAATAAGAGTTTGGAAATATTCATATCTGCTGACTTTCTTCTTTCTCCCATTGTTTAAATGTTGTCTTTCTTTTTTTCCTTGTTTTACCTCCTTCGTATACTTTCTGCTGTTCTTCATGTCTTTTTCCTTGGGTCTTATCTTCCCTCATTGTGTCCAACTTTCTTTACTCCCTTCTTCATTGTGTTTCTTATTTTCATATATGTCCTTCATTTCTTCCTTGTTTCCAATCTTCCTTTCTTCTGTCCTTCTTTCCACTTTCATAGCAATATTCCCAATTAAACCCCATAATTTAATCCCTCCTTCGTGCCCTATGCTTAATATTCAAATACCTATTAAAGCAATGGTTTTATTGCTTGCTAACATCATGCAGTCAGGGTCAGCTTCCTTGGTTTCTGATGTTTCAGACAGGAAGTAAGAAGTGTTTTTGTGTTTTTTAAATTGATATTGATTCTGATATCAAGTTACTGCAGTTAAACAGGTCAGGTTGCCTGAAATAAACTAGAAAAAACAAACCTTTACAACTTGTGATAAACTATAAACAATGACCACTTGTTTTGCAACCATGAGCACTTGATGCTCTCTGGAGGTCAACTTCCAACTTTAATTTCCACTGCATTTGAAATGATAACCACTATTTGGGAGTTTTGTGAAATGCATAGTCTTTCCCCTTCATTTTTAGGGGTTTTTCACATGATAAAGATACAAACGTCAGTGTATTTTATTGGGATTTCATGTAATTAACCAGAGGTGTCCGACTCCAGTCCTCTGGAGCTTCTTGCTTGCAACTGGATGCACCCTGCTCCAACACACCTGAACTAAATGAATGGCTCGTTACCTGATGAGGGAATTCGGCTGATGTTACCTGCTAGCTTAACAATTAGCTTCACTTTTGATGTAAGAATGACCTTTTTCTGCGAGCTCACATCAGAATCCGCCTCCTGCAGAAGAACTACTTTAAAAACTTTCTTTTTTTTTTTACATATGAGCATAAGTTAAATTTGCAGTTTGCAAAATCACAAAATCTTACCAAGTATTTTTGGTCTGATTTCTAGTGCTAATGTCTTTGCACTTGTAATAAGACAAAACTAGTAAGCAATAGGAGCGTGTTTTAAATTTTATGCTATTATGCTTCCTTGAACAGGTTAGGATAGATGGACGGCCTACACAAAACATGTTGATTACATTTGTTGCACAAAATAATTCTGTTAATGAGATTTCACCTGCTAAGTTCTTCCTATTTTGAGCTCCTTGCTGTTGCTGGGTGTAACTCAACAACAAAACGCTTTTCCAGCAGCCATTGTACAGCACATTCAGTAGTAAAACCAGTTGGCCAAGAGTACTGAAGCTCCGCTTGGGTTTCTATGTGGCGGGCAGCTCCTGCTAATTTGTGATGTTACATCTGGAAGGTTTTTGAAACGGCACATTTTCAAGACATCAAAAAAACAGCTGTTTTTTTTTTTATTTGTTTAAAGCATTTGGGTTGTTTGTAGAAGCAGTAGAGACCCAAATGGAAGTATAAAATCATGCATAAACAGAATTTTACATTATAGGTCCGCTTTAAGTAAATAATTGTTAAATGTCGATTTTAAAGGAAATACTAGATCCACTGGGAGATTATTTCAAATAAAGCATGGGAAAAATGTCTTTTAAGTGAAATACTCTCCCTGTGGATCTAGTACTTTTTCATTAATATTAATGAATTATTTACTTAAAACAAGCTCCTATAAATTGCTGAAAAGTTACTTGCTATTGGTGTCTTATTTCAAGTGTACTGAGGTATTTGCACTAGAAACTAGACCAAAAACACTTGGTGAGATTTTGTTTTTGCAGTGTATAAGTTGAAAGATGAGACAAGAACATTTCTTGAACAAAGTCAAGTTCCTCCCATATGAGACTTGATGTTTGGGGCCATTTTTTAAGTGATTGCATGCAGCTGGCAGCCATCCAGAAAGGATTACATAAGTTCATATAATTTGACTGCAGGGCCTGAGTTTTCATTGGTTCACACTGGATTTTTTTTTTTGTTGTTTTTCCCTGTTGTTCCACTGAGGCACCAATGTTGAAGTGGCTACTCTTTGATGAGCCTCTTCAAGTGTTTTCTTTCATCTTTAGAGAACATACAGTCTGTTTTTGCAGATATTGATTTGATTTCTTTTCAAATCTGCGGTTAAGAATTGAAAACCCGGTTCGTCTTTTTTTTCTTCTTCTTTCTTCTTTGAACCCATTCACAAAATGAAATCTAAAAACATCATGGAAAAGTCTTTAAGTGCTGCTCTTTCAAAGGAACACAATGGAAGCTCAGCGATTACTCGGTGATTACAGAAAGAAAAGGAGAAGTGCAATGTTTTTCTGCTGCTGTTTACAGCGTCTTATTTTACTCTTAAACAAGCTTCCACTCTGTTCTCTGTCACCTGCTGATCCTCCTCTTGGCCAAAACCTGAATAAATCTGAGGAGTTCTTCTTTCTCCCAAATATAAATGTAGTAATGTTTAGCTTCAAAAGTCTTGCAGTGTTGTCATGAAATATTTGCACAAACCTTTTTTCCACAAAATGACATCAAGAGAACAAAGACTGTATATATTTTTTTGGGCGGGGGGCGGCTATAAACTAGATTTGGACATTTTTTTTGGCTGAAATAATTGAGATGTATCAATTATTGAAATAATAACTGATTTACTAATTAACTATCAGGACTCAAAAAATGTCAATTTGTTGAAATGACAACATATTCAGAGCAGTAGTTAAGCCAAAAAGGCTTCTTTAGGATACTTGTTGCATAAAAAGTGTGATTTTAAATTGCTGTGGGGCACAGAGTGGCTGGATATGTTATTGAGTTTAATGAAATTTATTGATTCTTTTACTGTATCTGCAGAGGACAAAATGCATTTAAATAACAATTTCAACAACATTTTAAATTTGAGATTTTCATATTAACAGTAATTTTGCTACTATAAATCAAAATTCCCAAGAGAAATTTTATATAACAATAAATCATCCATTTTTTAATTTTCCCTCAATGTATTGCCTCAATTTTGTAATAAAAAAAAAATATTTTTCCATCTAAAACGTGCTGTAAAAATAGAAACATTATTTAATTTATCCATCAAGTCAATCCAGTTTGTTTAGTGAGCAGAGAATAACCTTATTTAATGGGATTGAGGCAAAGTATGATCATTTGTTTGTTGAAAAACTGGTGGAAGTTCCCTGAATCTGAAAAGCGTGTAGAAAAACTCCATGAGGTAAATGGTTGAGCTGGATTCTGGCTCGGTACCGTCCCGGCCGCTGACGAGTTCAGAGCAGCTCCTGAAGATGAAGATCCTGATTACTGTCAGGCGCTTGGAGCATGACTCCAAATGACTGCCAGCACCTCTGCAGAATCGGCAAATCACTCGATACGACTTAACAGCTTCAACAGAGGAATGTGTCTTCAATTTGTTTCTCCCAAAAGTACCTGAAATAATACAGGAAATCTGTGTTTTAGTTACTTTTGTGAGAGAATTTTATAATTTTTTAATGACATGTAAATACTTTTTAAAATGTGTTTTAAATATTAAAAATAATATTTGCATTATTTTATTTATAACAAATAAAATTAGATATTTTATTATAAATAAATAATGTATATCTCACAGAAGTGATGACTGAAGTAAAAGTCACTTTTTGGAAATAATTTTTCATTTGTAATTAATTTTTTTTTAGAAAAAGCAGGAAAAAACAAAAAAACCGATTAATCTGCTCAAAAAGCACCTGAAAGTACTGCGTTTAGAAATACTTTCTTTTTCTGTCTTAAATGAAACCATCCAAGTAGTTTGTTTTTTTTTTTTATTTGCTGGTTGTTGTTTTTTTGTACTTTATTTTTAAATCTCATTATATACTCCTGAGGATTAAACTCTGTTTTAATCACAGTTCTCCACGGTGCGGTAGTTTAACCCAGAGCTGTGAATCCTGTGTGTTTGGGGATCATTTAAAGCCTGCATGTGAAGTTCCTAACATGCTCACAGAGTGAGGCTTATGCAAGCCAGACGTGCAGCCGTGTCTTCCTCCTGAAGGCGAATGTCCAGCGTCTCTGCCGTGGTTCTCCTGTCTTGTTTTAATCTGAACGTAGTCATGTCAAAGAGTAAACAAAGTCATTAAGTAGAGCTCGCATTAATATGATAAAAGGAGAACGAATCTGCCCAGACCGGACAGACGATGCTCGGTCCTCGTCGTCTTTAATGTCCCTGCTCGACAAAACAAGCCGTAAATCAGGGTGACGTGTGACAGCTCGTCTAATTCAAGAAGGAAATACGGCTTTTCTTCACAGGCAGAGCTGTTAGAGCCTCTGTGTCGGTGTCTTTTTGTTCCTTCACACCGTTCAGACAAATATGAAGTGTAAATATTGAGCGGCAGGCCGTTGGGCAGCCAGGTTATCACCAGACGCCGATGCTGTTTCGCTGTCTGTACAAGGACATGATGGAAAATCTCTGCTTCTGCTGAAACATGGGTTAAAGTGAGCAAAGTGCACTGAAAACAGCTTTTTTGTCAGTTAGTCTTTATTGATTTTACATTGTTTTAACACAGAAAACATAGGACACATTCAACTACTTGCTGGGAAACATTTACCTCAATTATTTTTTTATATAAATTCTCCATTTTACCCATTTTCTGTCCATTTATGTAGTTTGTAGTTTCAATTATAAACATTTCCTCCACTATTGCAGTCTATTGGTACCTTCATTTTCTCCAGTTCCTCACTATTGCTTTTTTTTTTTTTACCCCCATCAGTAATGTCTAATATTACACTAATTAGATTAGCTCACAAGATCTGTAAGCTCAGCTGGTGGTGAAGTCTAAAAAACTTAGTCAAACCAAGATTGTTTTACCTTAATTATCATTTTCTGTTCGACCAACGTTCGCAGTTCTTCAGAACATTGCCTCAAATGAGCCATCTATTGGTATTTATAACCAGGATGTTAACTTTTACTCCCTGAGCACCGCTGGTTTGACCTCATTAATTAAACTCCACATTGACACTTATTGAATTAGAAGCATGCATGTTATGTCTGTTGGTTCTGGTGGTTTTCCGTTGCTCTACTACATCTACCAGTAAACTGTTTATCATCAAAGTTTCTTAACAGAAAGGGAAAATCCCTTTTTTGTTGTTTGTTTTTATTCCCCCCACGCCCAAAAAAATACAAAAATTTGATTAATTGATCAAATGTATGTATTAAAAGCGTTGCCTCTTTTGTTGGGGACGCCTTGCATCTTTTTAGTTTAACTTCCCAGCTTATCTAATTCCTTTATGAATACTTAAAACAGCTGAAGAAGCTCTAAGTGTTATAACAATATTTACCAGGGTTCTTTTTGTTTTGCTTTTTTCTGTTTCAGATGCAAGTTCTTCAGTTTGACGGAGACTCCAGAGGACTACACTATCATCGTGGACGAGGAAGGATTTAAAGGTGGGCCTCTCTCTCTCTAAGGAAGTCGCCGTGACAACCATGGATGGGGATCACGTTGTGTTTTCTCTAATCGCGTCCAGCGGCTGCGACTTCGGCTGCCACTGTTTGAGCACACTCTGTCGTTATAGATGCGAGGCCAATTGGCCGGCCGCCGTTCTTTGTGGCCGGCTGAGTGAACGAACCCGTGTCATTACGCCGCCGTTTCCACAGTGACCCTCCTCGGTTACTCTGGAGACCACATGCTGTGTGTTGCATAACTGCTGCAGGTATTTTACACTGATAAGTGCCTTAGTGTGTGTGTGTGTGTTTTTTGTTGGACTAAGAAACGGGGTGAAACTCAAGAAAGCCGTGTCGGATGGCATCAAGTAAACAGGACACATGCCTCTGACCGAACCCTGACCGAACGCTGCCAGCGGTTACAACCAAGAGCTTTTTGGGATTTTACCTTTTTTTCTTTTATTTTCTTATTGTTGTTGTGTTTAAAGCTGCGATTAAGGATTATATAAGTAATCAACGATTCTGTCGTTTATTCTGATGATTAATTGAATAATCGGATAAAAAAAAAAGTGGTGCATTTTGCAGATTTTCCATTTAACCATTTAAGTATTTATATGCTAAATTAGAAATACACTAAAATATGAAGATAAAATGATTGAATTCATTTTTTGAATAATAAACATTTTAATACCTATAATGCAATTCCAGCATTGTCTTAGTGAATGCTTTATCATTTGATGCAGAGGATGCAGCTAAAAAAATATTCAGCATGTGAAAAGTTCAGACCTTTCTGCTCGACTTAACAGAACGACTTAACGACTGATCTATTAATTAAGTTTTGAATTAATTATTTTATTTTATAAAATTTTCTAGAACTATGTAAATATGTTTTTACCAAGTTGCAAAAGTTTTTTATACATCTTTACTGCAAAATGTGTATATTTTTGTACAGTTTTGGCTTAATTTCTGCTCTCAGAAATTAAGCAGATTGCCTTTTTTGAGTCTGAATACTCCAGTTAATCATTAATCGATTACTAATTTAATTTACAATTATTTCAATAAACGATTAATCATAATTAATACGATTAATCGTTTCAGCCCTACTTGTGTTTCTTGAAACGATCAGGCTCCACTCAAACTTTTCTGACTTTGAATGAAATTAGAGATTTATAAATCACTTATAAAGTAAGTGATTTAAAAAGTAAAGCTTATATTAAAAAGCAGATTTCTGCACCAGTTTGACCAGAAATCCAAAATAAAACAATTTCCTCTGTGTTTGGATGCTGTGCAACTGGAAGGATTTTTGCTCTTTCTTTTCTCTTTTACTTTTGGACACTTGTTATATGATGTAACCATGCCAACAAGATGTTTTTTACAACTGGGAGCAGCTGGTAAACTTCTCGAAGCTCAAATAACACCTGAACTTTGACCCCAAATCCCAGAGGAGTTAAAGGAGACTTCATGGATGCAGAGCAGGACAAAAGAGCAGAGAGAGAAGGAGGAAGTTCTCACCATGTTTCTGATTCCAATGTCTTTCTAAACAAACGGCCAGACAGAGATTTTAAAGAGTGGCAAAAGCAAATGAGGTGGATTAGCAGCGCTATGTGTCATCCTTCTTGAGAAGGAGATCCTTCTTGGCTGCATGTTGCTGTGGAAATATTGTCTTCTTTGCCTTGAAATTGAGCTGTTAGCATGTCATCCAGCAACAGTCTTTAGTCAGAGGCTTCTTCAGATTCATTGCAAGACTGACTGCTACTGGAGATCCTTCTTGGCTGCAGCATCGCCAACCGCGACAACTCTTTGAAGATATTTGGATCATTAAATAATTCCTTTTGGAATTATCTTTGAATTTGAATTGAATTGAATTTTCTCTTAATCGGCTCCAACTCATGACTATCATGTTTAAGTACAGAAAAAGTTTTTTTTTTTTTTATCTTTTTGATTTTGCCTTTTTGTGTTGTCAGTAAGCAGCCACATATCCATTCACTGCTGATCCAAACAACACATTATCCACATATGGCAATGCATTTTACGTCAAAGGCTCATTTTGTGTTGGTAAAATGTGTTTTTAAAGTTCTTGTCTGCTTTGAGAAACAATAGATGGTTTTAGTAACATTTAAGGATTTATGAGTTTTTATTGTGTACAGGTGATTTCTCACCTTAGTCCAGTAGACCCAATTGGAGAATTACAACTTTTTCAACTGGTGCAATTCACTTTCACAGTGCACTGCATATTAGGGCCATTCTATGTAGAAAAAAAACTGAGTATATTTCTAACAAAACTAGAAACGAGGAAATTTCTGAACTTCTGAGTTTTAAAAGTCAACTTTTGAACCTGAGAAATTTCTGAGTTTTTTTCTAGCAAATCTTTGACGTTTCAAAAACAGAACTTTCCAAGCCTTTTTTCTAGAAAATGTCCAAGTTTTTTTTTTTTTTTTTTTTTTAGCAGAAATTTACTCTTCCCTTTTTTTTTCATTATCTACATTGACCCTAATACGTGTGTTACTGCACTGTCAAACCTAAACCCTTTAAAAAAACATGTTCCCCTCCTCGCCTATGGGGCGCTGCACCAAGAACCACTGAGGGAAACGTCAAAAACCTCTAAAGAAGACACTGAGCGCAACTACTTCTTCATAAAAAGCAAACAAAAAGGAGTGGCATCAGATTTTAGCGGCTGTTGGATTCCTCTTTTGTTTCAGCCTAAAAGAAAACAACCCATTTCTCCCGCTAGCGTTAGACTCGCGCACCTGGTTTGATTGGATTTACCCAGAATGCCCTGCGCTGTAGCCTGCTTCCTGCTTTTGGAGCGGTGTCCATCCCCAGGATAATTGTTTGAAAACGTCACACTCCACAGAAAGGATGAATAAAAACTCTTTCCTCCTCTTCCTCAGAGCTGCCTCAGTCAAATCTCATCAGTGTGGCCGATTCAACATGGCTGGCGCTCAATGTGGTTTCCGGCGGCGGCAACGCTTCCAGCTCGCAGCCTATCGGCGTCACTAAAATCGCCAAATCGGTCATCGCGCCACTGGCCGACCACAACATCTCTGTTTTCATGCTGTCAACGTATCAGACCGACTTCATCCTGGTGAGTGTCCTCTCAGACCGTCATAGTGCCGTTTCTTTTATTTAAGGGAAGTCAGACTCCATAGTAATGTTGTAAAGCTATAATCTGTCGTTCCCCTGGCTCTATGAAGGAATGTTCAAGTTTTGCTTCTTTCTCACTCATTGACGCCATGTTGGTTCTGTAGGAAATGAGACTATAGAGGCCCAACATCTTAGTGCTGCAGTGGAAGGAATTTACTTTGAAAACAGAATATGGAAAATGTATGAATTTTGAAGAAACTGTCTCTGAGACCTTGTCTCTGATATTAATTTAAAAATGTCCGGTTTTTTGTAGAGAAGTAGTCAGAACTAAGTTTGGGTTTGATGTGATTCACTGAAACAAACTTTTTCATAAATATAATTTATTTCAGCAATTGTTTACGTCCAGATTTACAGAGTCTGGCTTCTTCTGGTGCAGAATTATGACGCATGTCTCACATCATTGATGTGGAAGTCTAATAAGACCCGACGTGAGCATTTACGCTCCAGACCCTTTGAAAACTATGGGATATCCGATGTACTCCCACATATGGAAGTGGGACAAATTGGCTTCTTTTTGGTCTGATTGGAATTGGGCCGTTCAGACTGTGGTGACAGTGTTGAATATGGGCCACATTTACCTACTGTGTGAATGTAGCCATCGTCTCCCTCTACAGTGATTGATGTATCCAAGCAAACCCACAAAGTTTAGTGGAAGGAAAAAGTGTTTAAGCTATGGCCTTGAAAGGACCTGAGTTACTGTTTCTAGATTAACTTTTGCTGCTGTTCTACTTCGAGATGCGTCTTTTTTTTGCAGGTAAATAAAAAAAATTTTAATCTAAAACCAGCTGTGATGTCATCCCACTCAGCCGCCAGTTTGGAGACATTAAAGGAAACATTTGGATGTGATTAAGCTGATGATGATGATTTTGATTTAAACTGAACAGGTTGCCGTCACGTCACACATGCTGGCATAAAGCTGGTCAGCTTTACGGCCTGCTGTAACTGTTGCATTATTTGTGTGTTATGCAACCCCTGGCAGGCTGTTGTTTACATCCACAGAGCCTGCATGAAAAAGGCAATAACAGTGGATGAGAGGAGCTGATGACTGACTGTCTGATTTTTAAATTGAAAGGAAATCCTCTGGGGTATCCAGAGGGACTCTTTGTTTTTACTGCCTCAGTCCTGTGGAAAAACAAGGTCTGCTGACCCACTCCAGCTTCTGTCTTTTTTTTTCTTTTTTTTAAATGGGGGGGGGGAATAACGGCTGTGTGCGTTGATAATCTGTTACATAAAGAGGATCAGCAGCTCAGCTTCTTGGAAACCAAGGTACCGAACTCAGACCTGCTTCCTGTCTCCACTCTGCCTGCTTTACATAAAACAGACAAATGTTTACCCCAGCGATCCTCACATCAACTCCTTAACGTCTGACGCTGATTTACTGCAGATTTCCAACCAAATCTATATGGAAACCAAAAAACAAAATGGATTAAAATCCATATTCACTGTTATGTTGCTTTGTGTTATGATTGTTATTCAAATATAACCTAAAATGTCCCTTCTGAATGTTGTTGCATCATCTCATCTAGGAATAAATGAATATTAAGTACAGAAAAGTCTTTAAATACGTTCCTTATTCTGTAATCTGAAACAAAAGTAGATTTTTATATTGGTTTAAATGCATGAGATGCAAGAAGTTAGCCTGATCTATGAATATTAAACAAATTTATGCTCTGAATTACATTCAATCCCCTTTTTATTTGGGTTTCTAATCCTAGTTTGGACCCTCAGACAGGTTATAAGCCTAATCAAACTAAAATATTACTACTGAAAAATTTAAATAAGCCTCATTATTATTTTTCTGCTCTATTGTCTGTGAAAATATAAGAAAACATGCCAGCCCTTCATACACACAGAAAAACGAGGTATTTTAATGTTTTTTGTGACTAAAGCATATTTAAATGCTTTTTTAATGCTTTTTGATGATAACTGATTCTGAGCTAAAACATTATATATTGGAACACAATAAACTAAATTATTCTGTTTTTGCTTGTTTTTAATGAGACACGTTTTTCTGGAGAAAATATTTAGGTTGTGAGAACATTTGAAAGTGGCAAATAAAAATAAACAAACATCTGTTTTCAGAGCCTGTAAAGCTGGAAACCAGTGAGAAGCCTTTAGTTACTTTAAGACTTTGTTAAAATTTTTAATCAAGTTAATTGCGGGATCTGTAATTAAACTGTAATTTAATCTAGAATTGTATACTTGCTTATTTCAAATTGAAAATAAGCAATATTTTCAATTTAAAAACACATTTTTGCTGCTAAATTATTAAATAAATAGGCATATCAGCTCAACAACAAACACATTTGTTTTTAATCTGTTATTTAGTTTATCCAACCATCAGATTGGTGTAAAGAGTTTCAGGAACTCCTGCTCATTCGTGGAAGTTTAGAGACGTGGACGCTGACATTAGCGTTGGTCTGTGCCGCTGATACATAATTAGCGCTGAGATGCTATTTTAGGCTGGAATAGCTTCGCTGCTTGGCTAACTCATTTTAGCACAACTAGAACAACAGCACTGTGTATTTTCATGCGTCATAAAGCAGTTAATTCTTCTTTATGATGCAGAAATGAACTCTCGGCCAGAAGCGGCTTTGTCGCTGTTTGCAGACGTAACTTGTGCATCTGATTTACTGATGTACCAGAAACATGTGAATACAAAGTTAAACTTAGAACTTTTGTATTTGTGTTTTTAAAAAATAGGAAAAGGGGATTAAATGCGGTAACATTTTGTAGGCATTAAAATCTAATTAATTTATCAAAGTTAAAGTTTTAATGTCCCTGATTTAGTTTAAATCAATTTCTTTAGATTTTTTAGGATTGATTGCCAATGATCCTAAACATTAGACATTGGAACATTTCAATAGAGAATAGTGCTTTTTTTGTTTATTTTATTTCTTTTTTATGGAAATACATTTCTGGAAAGAATATTTAGCTTCTGAGTTTTTGTAAGCACAGTTTCCAAGTGAAGGGTGAATTAAAGAAAATGAGTTTTCAGGACCTTTAAGCTCCACCCTTTCACCTTAAGTCTAACTAAAGTTTTTGCAACTTTTTCTCTGAGCTTCTTTAGTGTTTTTTTTTTTTTCCCATCAGGTCCGAGAGCGCGACCTGCCGATGGTCATGCACACTCTGTCTTCCGAGTTCACGCTGTTCCGGGTCGTCAATGGAGAAACAGTCGCCGCGCACAATCTGGGAATCTCCAACGGATTTGTGAAGCCGAAACTTGGTAGGTATTTTTTGTATTATTTATTTTTTAAGCTGATCTCGCCTAACCACTGGTGTTTTGTCATGTTTTAGTGCCCCGCCCCATCATTCACCCTCTGTCCAGCCCCAGCAATATGTTCTGTGTGACCAGCTTGGACCCAGACACGCTGCCCTCTGTCGCCACGCTGCTCATGGACGTCATGTTCTACTCTGGAGGGTAAGACGCTCACTACTCCATGGCCTCAACACGTCCTGAAAGGGTTCCACTCTGAAGCTGATCAGGAACAGAAGCTGTTTTCTGGAGCTCAGTCTAAACAGGAAGCCAACATGTTGCTGCTTTTAGAACCAAAATAAAGTCTTTTATTTGATATAGATTGCCTGAATAAAAATAGATTAATATGTGATTACATCCACTTTCTCCTATTCCTAGCAGACAAAGAGGATAAAACAACCACACATTTAAATTTCCTGCTTTGACTCTCAAATTTTCTCTATTGCAGTGAAACACCAGGTGCCTGAAATAGTTTCTATATAGACGTATTTGATCAAATGTCTGTAAAATCTAAAGCTATTAGTATATCTGTGAGGTATTATAGTCACAATAAAAAGAAAGTACACCTTCCTTCATTGAATCCATCTAATTAAAATTAAAAATGACACAGATTTATAATAATCATAGTTTTCTTTTGGACGTGTGCCTCAAAATGAATACAAAATATATATAAAATGCATTTGAAAATCTAACACTGATGGCAACAACTATGGTTTTATGGATCTGCTGTACCTTATCCACCCATCAAAGCTCCAGCACTTCTGTTCAGCTGGTTTGACCTCTTTATGAACTGTACAATGGCTGCTGGAAAAGACAAGTGTTTAGTTGTTGAATTATCAACCAGAAACCACTTTCTGCAGTCTTGCTGGCTTGTGCAGGAGGCTCTACTTCTGCTTTTCAAAGATGTATGGTTATACAGTTGCGCATCTATTTGTGAGTTTAGACTCAACGTTGTCACTTTATTTTAATTTAAAGTGAAAAAATACCTTAAAACATCTCCTGAAAATAGGCAGAACTGATCAGACTAAAATCTGATCATCTAAGAATTAGTTAGTGTAATAAAATGTAATGACATGTTTTGTATAGGCCATAGACCTCAGGTCACCTTTAGACATGAAAACGAGCTGGATGTGACCGTAAGAGACTTTGAGTTCCTGAAGGTTTCAGTTTCTTCCCCAGGTCAAAAGAGGTCGGGGCGTCCGGCGAGGACTCCAGTCACATCCGCTTCTTCTCCTTCTCGCTGATCGAGGGCTACATCTCGCTGGTCATGGACGAGCAGACAGCTCAGAGGTGAGCACAAATAAAACTTAATTATCTTCCTTTTTCCTTGAAGATCCCACGCTTGTTTCCTCAAGATGTTGTTTTTCTCCGCTAAAGGGGTCGTTACTTTTATGCCGGGGGAATAAATTCATGATTGCTATTTGAGGGGGTGATTAGCTTGTTGCTAAGCAATAACAAACCTCTTGGGTGGACGCGGTGTACTTAAATCACAGTGGGTGTCGTTCTGACTCATTCCTTCTCCACCGAGTCCCCCATTTTCTCTCCATGAACTCCCTCATTAAGCTTGGAGCCCATGCAGAAAAGCATCCGGCTTCATATCCCACCTCGTCCCTAACGGCCTAATCAAAGCCCGGCCATTCAGAACCAGAAGTGGACACGTCATTGATGCCTTCACTGAAATCATAACGAAAAAAAAAAATATATATATATGAGTCTAACCTTGGTTTGATTCAGGTTTCTGTAGCATGTAGATCAGAAGTGTTCCCATGTTTTCTGTAATGCGCTGTCTTAAAGGGACAGGTCACCCATTTATCTTCACTTTATAGTTTCTTGTCTTTAAAGAGCCGAGGAATCTACCTGATGTGGTTCTATAATTTCTATTTCAACCACTGAATATCTTCAGTTTACCTTCTTATTTATTTGTGAAACAAGTCAAGAGTAAAAAAATAAATGTTTGGATAACTAATTAATAGTTGAATATATTTTATTTGATGGAACAATGACTATTAATGATGGTACAATGTTAATGTACATACACCAGATTTAACAAGATGCTCATTTCCATCCATAGTCCCATAAAACAAACATACCATACAAAATAACATTAATACAAATAAAATAACATAAATGTTTTGAAGTTTGTCCCGTGTCTCATAGGGAATGGAGTTTCTGGACAATCAGTTGTTCATCAATCTGTCCAGTTTTCACTCCTCTTGTATTTTTCATTATTTGCAGATGTCTTTTTCAGAAATACGATATTTACAGTAAATGTAACATAAGCTAAGTAACTCAACCTTGTATATTAAAAAAATATATATCCAATAAACCAACAGATTTTGTCCTGAATGCTGTGGATTATATAGATTTTTTATTTTTTTTTCCTTCAGATTTAGGAGATCAAACAGCATCACTTGTGTGGCGTCGCTGTGGTCAAAGAATCTCTTCCCCAGCCAGTGTTTAGTCTCCATGGCAACCAACAACCATACTTTCCTATGAGTGATGATTTGTAGAGACAACATTGAAACATTGAATCTGCAGCTTCACTTCATGTAGAAAGTTCCTAGATGAGGAAAAAATACATGAAGTTACAGAAAATATTCAAAAGAAACCATATTTACCACCCGACACGTTTCATCTACATGATTTCATCACACTTGCATATCTCAGATTTGATACAAAATGCAAATTTATTAAGGGAAAAAAGTGACTTAAATGTTAAGTCTCCTCAACCTAATGACTGGTTGTGCTGTCTCCATAGCAACAACATCCATCCGGGCTTCATGTTAGTCTGGTTGTATTTAAGTAATTTCTTGTTTCTACAATTATCATAGTTAGCTGTGTATAATAAAAAGCATGATAATTATGCTTTCAATGAATACAATATTCAAAAAAAATGGTTTTGTGTACTTGGTCGTTATTTTGTCTGATTAAAATGTCTACGGGGTGAAATTTTAATCGGTTAAGGTTTGAACTGATTTTAGTGACGAATGTTTAACTCTGGATTTTTTTCAGTTCTAATCTGTCATTTCTTCTCTTCCAGGTTTCCAAACAACGTTCTCTTCACCAGCGCCTCAGGTGAGCTCTGGAAAATGGTTCGAATCGGAGGACAACCTTTAGGCTTTGGTGAGTTCCTGCTGTTTTATTTTGAAGGATTAGATGACTTCCTGTAGCTCTTGTCAGTCTTAGAGCTACAGGAAGCTTCAATGGCTCCTAAAATTAACGATTTTAGTATCCAATTAATCGGTTATTCTGGACGATTAATTGGATAAAGAAATTTAATTACATAAATTAATTTTTTGATGTGTTAAATGAAAGTTGGGAATCCATTGTGGCTTATGGATTATCTACTGTAATATTTGCTTCTGGTTTTGTATTTTTGCACTTAGAAAACAATGCAAACCGTTTTTATCAACATTGAGATGAAAAGTTGATTATTTTCTGACTTGTTTTGCAGATGAATGCGGCATCGTGGCTCAAATATCAGAACCTCTGGCAACAGCTGACATTCCTGCTTACTACATTAGTACCTTCAAGTTTGACCACGCTCTGGTAAGAAAACCTTAGTAGTCAGTATCTTACATGCAGTAGACGATGAACACAATGCTAAGCTCTTTGGTTGCTAGATGCTGTCTGCTTTTTTGTTTTTTTTTAAGTAAAATTTGCAGCTGAGTGCAACAGTCTGCCTCTCCTCATTCATCTGTTCAGTCGTGTTTATAATCTCTACATTCTTACTACCAGACAGTGTGAACTAAATAATCTCATCTACTAAAACAACATTTCTTGTTGCTGCTTCTCTTCCAGGTCCCGGAGGAGAACATCCAAAGCGTGATTAGAGCTCTGCGGACCGAGAGCACAGCGCAGTGAACGACCTTGTTTTTTTTTTTTCTTTTTTCCAGTCATTTCGTTCAAACGTTTATCATTGCCCAAAAAGTGCCAAGAGTGTGTTGGTGGGTTGCTGTGGATCAGCTCAGAGAAGAAGGAGGCTTCTGCTGCCATCACTGTTGTTTTTCTCCCTGGAGCCCCCAGCTGGCCACCGGCCGCCACTGCGTTAGCTACACTTGATGTTTCTTTACCTCTAAAAGCTGCTTCTCCCACCAGCACCATACTGTAAAACCTACTTCAATCCTCTCAAGGAAGAATGTACTCCAAATCAAAGAAATATTCAGTAAGCTCTCCATCTTTCCCCCTCTCCCATCGTTTTCTCAGTGCCAATGTGCTTGAACGCCGAACCCGATGCCTTGTCTGACCGCTGCGCGTTTGCATTGAAGGAGGCGGTTTCATAGTTAGACTTTTCATTTTATCTTTTAGTCCATGTTAAACTGAACCAGCAATAACCTGATCCAGTCGTTCACACCCTATGGTTATTATGGGAAGTCTGGTCTGGCGACGCATGAAGGAAATCTTAAGGTGTGCTTTGGGATGTTTGGTGAATTCACACTGTGAGCAGCCTGGCTGATTTTAGAACTGTAACTCAAATTAACATGTTTTCTATCTTGAATTTAGCATTAATTACATAATCTAATAAATTAATACTTAAATCATCAAGATTGCTTTTAAAATTGGAACCTAAAAGATTTGATTTCAGGTTTATATGCAACACTCCATCATCATTGCACTGTTATTGTTTAATATTCACAGGTCAGCTTTACAACCCCCAAAAGAAACATTTTACAAAAGTTCGTCTCTAAAACCTAAACTGGTTTCTGGAAAGTTCTTCTCAGTTTCCAGAACTGAAGTCGCTTTAAATAACTTAAGGTTAGTTTTTTTGATTTGAACAGAGACTCGTTGTAACAAACCCGACAATTCTCACCAATTTGTAGTTATCAAAATGTAGAAATGTACAGATGTGACGTTTTAAATCTTATTTTGTTATTGTTGCGTCTCGTCTGAGTTATCACAGCAGGAGTCTGCAGCTGGAACAATCCAAAGAGCCATTTTAGGCCTTCCTGCAGCAAAACAAGACAAACGGCGCTAACTTCAATTAGTCCTGCCCTTCTTCACAACCACAGTCACATGACCCAACGTTTTCCTTTCCAGAAACATAAGATGGAAATAAATATCAGGTTTGATCATCAACCTGGTTACCTTATGATGACAAAATTATTCTGGGTCATATATTAAATATTTTATTTGTAACTTTTGCTCAGCAGAGACATCTAATTGGAAAGGAAAAAAAAACAAACATTGAAGGTAAAACTAAGTAGTGTCAACACTCTTGAATAAAAAAAGGTTTAGAAAATAATACCAACATTATTTTTGTTATATCTAAACTCTGGATCTTGGTCCCTGCATGTAAACAGGAAGTTCCAGCTGTAACTTGTAATTCCACTTCTTGGCAACATTCATCTTTTCAACTCCATATTTGAACTTGCCTTCATTTTAATCTAATGGCCATCAGTTACAACAGTAAGAACCTTCTCTGATTTATCTGTTGAAGTTCTGATTTTACGTTGGGTCTGAACTGGGAGGGAATCAGGCTCAGCACCTTCAGTTCTGCCTGAGTCCCCTGTGAAAACAGGAGCCCGATTTAAATACATTTAAAATGATTTTTATTCATAAAACTGAAGTCCAACTTATAGAAGTTCTCCCATTTCTAGCCAAAAGTTGGGCTGGGGTCTTGATTGTTTTTTTTTTTTTTTTTGTCCCTTAACAGACTAAAATTTTAAACATCTTGATGAAATCGTGAAGTTTTTTTTTGACCTGGTTAGGAGAGAATAAATTTTGAGGGCCGAAGCATGAGTCAGCTTGAACCTCCATAACATTAGAAACTCTCAATGCAGAAACAATCATTCATATGAGCCATAAAGCATCTGAATTAAACCAAAATCTAAGCTTTCAATGATGCTTTCCAAATGATTAAATCAACATTTTCAGCAGAAACAGCTGGTAACTCGGCTATCTGTGCTTTTTTTCCTTCCTGTCAGGTTTTTTTTTTTTTTTTGTTGCAGAAAGCTACAAAATAAAAACTTCACAGATTAATTTGTCCTTAAGGCATTGCACAATCTTTAAAAACTCTTTGATTTAAAAATGACTTAAAACAATTTTCTAAGTACATTATGTGCTGATTATCCAGTCAGACCAGGTTTAACACTCCATTGTTGGGCCAATCAGCTGATCCTTTTTGACTTGTATACTGCATTAAAAAAATCCTTCAACTGTTATCGAGGGTTTACAGAAGATGATTAGGGCCACTGAATAAAAACAGAATTTTTAATTTAATGTCAGAATTTAGACTTTTTTTCTGAATTTATTCTTTGAATTCTAATTCTGTGTCAAAATATAAAAGTAATCACTCGGCTGTTTCCTCCTTGTTTTAGAATTGTAAATGTTATCCACACTAGAAGCCTGCACCTAGATTTGGATGAAATTGCTTATAAACTCTGAGAAACAAACTGAAAAGTTACAATTCTGAGATTAAAGTCAGAATTCTTTTTTTGTAGCGTCTCCAATCCTCTAAAGTGTTTACACTTTAAAACCAACTGTTTCAGAACAGGCCAATAAAAACCTGCACTGTTTTTCTGATGCTGGCGTTGCTCACAGTGTGACGCCGCAGTGAGACTTGATGAATGATGATCTACAGTCGTAATAAATTACTGAGCCACTTTGAAAATGTGCTGAACATAAGCTACGGTTCACAGGGGAAGGAAGGCTCCTCTCCGACCCCTGGTGTCCATTTAGGTCTTGAAGCCGCCCCCCTCCGGCTCCAGTCTGCACTTTAACGCAGGTCCTCACCCCCCACCCCACCCCCCCACACTGACCTGCTGTACCGATGTGAAACCAGAGAGGACTTCTCACTTCACAATGATTTTATCCACGTGGAAGAAGTTGTGACGATGTTCTCCCTGGCCTTCAGCCTCTGATCAGATTAGTAGAAATCATGTCTATCAGTGTTAAAACTCCAGGAAGGTAACTTTTGTTTTTCTGATTGCATTTCAAAGAAACATGTTAAAAGCTTTTCATTTGGAGCTTCTCGTGTGAAAACAAAATAAACAAACTGTTTTTTTCTTTTTCTTTTGAGCCTCTGTGTTTTTACTTACCAGGTGCAATTTGGTTTTCAAAGCCTCCAGGATTACTTGTGGAGAGAAATAAAGGAAAAAGAGATTATCTTTAACTCTCGGTGTTCAGGAATCTCAAAGGATTTTACTGGAACTTTATGTAATTAATCAGCAAAGGTCTGGGGGATGAACAGATTTTAACAAATCCAATTTTTGGTTTTTGTAGATGTGATTTGTGGAAAATTTGGATTTTTTTTTTTTTTTTTTTATATAGTTCAGATTGATGTCAATGTACCCAAGGCGGCCATCTTGTTTGACAAGTGTGTTTTACATCTTCTAATTATTTGGACTTTAAATTCAGTCCAAATAAATAGAAACTACATTGCTTTATTTACTACAAAATAAAGCAATGTTACCAGAAAACTGTTTTAATACGAGAATAAGGTGTTAAAATGACCAGAATAGAGACATTTTTGGGGAAAAGAAATTTGAAAAATTAATTAATTCAAACTTTTTTGTCATTAAAACAACTTTTTTTCCCTCATAATTTTAAGACGTCCTTCTGGTAAAATTGTATTTTTATTCTGCAAATATTAAGACACCGTTCTGATAAATAATAAATTCTCATAGATTTGCCCTAATACTCTGTCACACAGCTCACAGCAGTAATGATTGAAATAAAAATCACTTAAAAATCTGTTCCAGGTTTGCTCAAATCTTTGAGTGAATCCAGATAAAGTTCATAGGTCCCTATAAAATAATTTAAAAACATATCTAGATAATAAAGAAAAGCAAATCTATTTGCATTTTACCAAAATAAGGTGCAAAAAATTATGAGACTACAATACAAAATAACATTTTAACAGGAAACCTGAAACTAAAGTATTGATTTTTCCTTGCTAGCATCAATCTGTTACTGATTCCGACTTTGTATTGATATCACACATATTTTGGATCAAGCCGCCCACCTCTAAACAAAATTACTGTCAAATGTTTGTGCAGCAAAGACTTTGTTTGTGCTGTTACCATTTTAAAGATAAACAAAATGACCAAAGGTCAACCAGGCCCTCCACATGAACAGAGTTAAGCCAATTTGGTGTGAATCAAATGGTTTTGGTCTCTGAATAATGTTTTTATGATCTTTTTTTTTTCTTAAAAATTATAGCAGCACAAATGAAATTTTTTGCTACAAAATTATTCCTGAATCTTGTATTTTTTCCCAATCTTAAGTAATTGAGTGTAAATGCTCCAGAATGTTCAGTGACAGATTGTTGTGTTTTGAACAAAGAGGATTTATAACTGCTGTAATTACTAAAGGAGCCCAGAAGGGGGCAGATATTTCTAATGTGGCTCTATGTGAGGCGGGAAATAAAACCAGGTAGCTCACCGTCTCCTTCCTCCAGGTTCCTATGATGCCGCTGCCGGGCTCAGCTTTGACCCGACCTGAACAAACGGAGAACGGCCAAGGCGGGGTTACAGGAGCGGGCGTGGAGGGTCAGATTTATCCCACATCATGATGGTCTTACCTCTTACATCATCCAGTGGATCATCAGCGAAATCCCCCAGGTCCCTGCAGTTCTTCAGCTGAAAGGTACAACGGATGCTAACAGCAACTGGAAACCACTGTGCTGAGGTCAAAGGTCACAGCTTTGACCTCAAAGGTCAAAGGTCAAAACATTTCAAACTTCCTCTATTGTTCTTCCAAGCACCAGACTCTCCAGAGTTTTGACTGTTTAGTTCATTTTCTGCCCAGTTCTTGATAAAAAGAACCACATTACAAACCCTGACAGAAGTATTCACATCCCTTGGACACTTTAAGTATGTTTTAATTGTTAAGTTTGTGCTCGTGTACAGAATTTTACTTTGGTTCCACTTTGCTCTCAGTAGCTGCGTTTTCTCTGACCATTTATTTGTCAACACACATTTTGATAACTCAAAGCTTTTTCTCACCATTTTATGTTCTCATAAAGTTGCATTTTTAGTGCTGTTAGTGTTATGACTGTATCTTAACTAAACAAAAATTCTTGTAGCCCCAATACTCTGTACAACTCACAGAAGGGATGAGTAAAATACAAGGCATTCTTTGAAAATATTTTCTGTCACTTGTCATGTTTTTTGTAGAGAAAAGAAAAAAGATTTTATTTTTCTTAATTTTTTTAAGCCAAATCGCCCAGCGCTGGGATTAACCGATTCAGTGAATTAACAGGTTTTATTCATCCAGTCGATCTCAGAAACTGACAAGCTTAGCGGAGGAAGATCTTGCAAAAAAATTATATGGACGCATAAAATAGAATAAACTGAATTAACATCAGAATGTGCTTATTATATACATCTTTTATTTATTTGCAAATATTTTTTTAGAAAAAATGGTCAGTTTCAGATTACATTATTACAACCTGAGCCCATTTCCTGCTGCATAATAATCCATCCGATCATTATTATTATTATTGCAGTTCAAACACAAAGTCCAGAAGTACCAAAAACAACCAGAACCCGATTCCTCAGAACCGCTTCGTTTTCCAAACTCTTTGCCGTTTCTCTTCCTTCCTGTCCTAAATAATCTCCATGTGACGCAAAACCACCGACTGGAGATTCAAACTCGGGGAAAAAGTCTATTTAATGAGTCCAGATTCAGTCCGGAAGTAAAGAGCTGGTTCTGGTTCCACCTTCAGTCGTCACCTGATGGATCCCAGCTCACAGGAGAGACTTCACCAGCGCCACCATGTGGTCCACACCACACGCTACATCCACCACCTGACCTGGAACGGTCACCTTTACAGAGAGACGCAGAGATCAGAACATCATCAGCACAAACCGTTTCCATCTTTCCGTTCACACATCAGTTTATTTTGATTCCTGGTGCGCTCCAAACCCCGCAGGGTTTCCACGGAGACTTCCACGCCCTCAAATCCTGTTTAAATGCTAATGTACGTCTGCAGAGGTGAATTGAAAAGCTCTCTGGGGGAACAAGCAGGTGCAGAGGTTTAAAACAGCGAGACAATCTTTTCAGATGTGAAACGTTAAATAAACTGTCGGGTTCTGGAGTTTCACCACAACATACAGAAAATACATCAGCAGAGAACAGAAACTGAAAAATCTGCTGCCGGCTGTTTGCTTTTATTATTTCTAAGTCCAAACGGCTCAATATTCTGTCACAGTCAGGTACAAGAACGGCACTGAGAAATACTGATTAAGACTATTTTAAAGTGAAAGTCTGGCTGCGTGGAGCAAAGTATGTTGAAAGCATTAGTGATTTAAAACTTTTGCACAGTGCGATTCATACGGTCATGGGAACAGGAAAGAACTCCATGTCCGTTCTAAGGTTTTAACATCAGGAACCTCATGAATAAACGTCTCTTATAGAAAGAGACGTTTCCATAAGAGACGCCAAGTGATTGGCCAAGAAAAACACCTGCGGCAAAATATGTTACACACAACTTGTAGAAAATCAAATGTGTCGTTGACTTTTTCAGTCAATAACAGACCTAAGTACACTGAAAATATTTTTATATTTCCTTTATTTAACCAGGTAAACCCCGCTGAGATCTAGATCTCATTTCCATCAGGGACCTGGACACTGAAAGTATTTAGCTCAAAGTTCATCAAACCCAATGTTTTTTTATTTTTTCAATTTGTAATCTTTTATTGTTTCCACTATAGAAAATGAACTACATTTGTTTTCTTACAACATTCTAACACACATAAGTCTGTCATGACAAATTTTGATGGACAATAAATTGTCCCAGAAATTAATGCGATAAATGATAATATTGTCATTTTGAGACCATTTTCAACTAATATAATGATAATGGCCTAATAATGCAAGTTTGCCCTGTCAAAAATCACTAAACTTTAATTTATTAGTCTACTCCCCACTGTAACTAGAAGATATTTCAAATATCCAAAATATAACCACTAAAAACAATAAAAAACACTGAAACCATAAATAACATGGATTATGAAGACTCTATAAACAAAATGACCCTTCAAAAATTGTTTGTCATCAGAATAGCTGATGTAAAACAAGATAAGTTTGTTCTGATTTAAGGTCAAACACTGAAAAAAAAAAAAAAGGTTCTGCATCCTTTAGGTCTTCAGAGTGTCAATCTGTCACTAAACATATAACAGCCAGCCAAATGTTGCATCCAAAAGTTCCTTTATGAATTATTACAAACATGACTACCATTAGAAAGTTTAATAGATGAAGACGGCTGTAAAAGACAAAGCTAACCCTAAATACCCAACTTGTGCAACATATTTAAAACAAAACAAAATGCGATCTGTGTTCTTACTCTCCAGGGGAAGAATTGGTCGTCTTTCTTTCCGATACCCAAGCAGCCTCTGACGTTCTTCCCCCAAACGAAAAGCTCACCTCGATCTGAAAACCAAACGGCAACATCAAAGCTACACACTTCAGTTTGAGTTAAAGGTCTGTGTGTCTCAGAGGAATCACAGCAGGAGTCAGTCTGCAACCCGGACAATCCAAAGAGCCATTTCAGGCCTTCCTGCAGCAAAGCAAGCTAGCTCAGACGTTAGCTAATGTTGTGATACACATCTACTGTAGAAAATTTGTTGTCATTTTTAAAGTACAACAATTACAGTTCTTGATTTACATTTTAAATAGAGGGGGAATAAAATAAAAAGGTAGCAACCAATAGGATTGATATATCTTCTTCAAAGGGATATTTGTAACACATAGTTTCCAGTTTCAAAACTGATAAATGGCACCAGAAAAATGGATCTATAAATACATTATTAGTACTTTTAGTCTCACTTAATAAAATTATTTAATGAAATGAAAAACTGGTAAAACCTGGATTTGTCATTCTACCCATTTTGGAAAAACCATTAATTTTCAATTTTGTATAAAGTTATTAAGAGCCACTTGCAGCTCCAGAGCCGCAGGTTTAGAGAAAAGGGTTTATATAATTAGGAATTTGTAGGTGAACCTCAATAAATTAAATTATCACTGAAAAGCTCATTTAATTCAACAAGACAAACTCCCATAGACAGAGGGAAATATTTTAATAGTAATAATTTTAATGATTCTGGCTCACATGGAATGAAAACCCAAAATTCTGTGTCACAGTAAATTAGAATATAACATTAGACAAATCACAAACAGATATTTTTAAGCACAAATGTCAGGTTTCTGAAAAATATGCTAATTTTGTCGCACAATACATGGTTGGGGCTCCTTTTGCATGGATTACTGCAAACACTTATTCTCAGTTGCAGAATCTTAAAACAGTGAGAAGCCAGCGGATGTTTCCGTTTCTAAATGACAACTTCAACGTCAAGGAGGATTTCTTAAAAATGTCACCATATCTGAGTCTCACCCGTCACTGCTGCAAAATGGCTGAGGCCACACCTGATCTTGACGACGGCCACAGAGGGGTTGAACTCCGAGCGTCCAAACAGAGTGGGAGGAATCCTCTCCGGGTACGAAGACTCGGACAGATTCGGACCTTTTCCCAGAATACCATAGCCCCAAACAAACACCTCTCCGTTTTCTGGAAGAATTCAGAAACATCAGGAAATGAAGGTTTCGGATACCTGAATGAATCCGTGTAGTTCAGCGTTAAAGGAAACGGTAACGATCACTTTACCATGATCGTTACCGTTGTGGACTCACCATTGAGAATGGCCACCTGGGTTCCTCCACATGCTGCCTGAACCACCTTCCCACAGCCTTTTAGAGGGAGATGACGTGGGGAGTTCATCTAAACGGTGAGATTACATCAAGACATCAGCAATGACCTTAGAGAAGCAAGAGCTGCTGAAGCTGTAGGTCGGTTGTTAGATGTAAGGTACTGGATGTGCGGAGGTACCAAAAACTTTATGCAGAGGAACAACTTAAAGAGGAACGATGTGCACTCAGCACACAGCTTCAGTTATCACAACTAACAACCAGCCATCAGGCCCGAAATCTGGGTGTAGTGATGACCTCTCATCTGAACCTTCAGTTGCAGTCGGCCTTCTATCCCCTGAAGAACATCTCCAGGATTAAAGAACTAAAGTCTCACAAAGATCTAGAGAAACTCGTCCATGCGTTTCTCTTAAGTCAAACTGATTACTGCAACAGTGTCCTTTGCTTTCAAAAAAAAAAAGAAAAAAAGCTGCAGCTGATCCAGAACACTGCTGAGCTCATCACTTCAGTTCTGAAATCTGCTCACCGAGAGAAAAGACTTCAAGATACTGCTGGTAGTATCTGAACAGCTTGGCACCACAATACATTAAAGATCTGCTGTTGTTCTACCAACCTTCTAGACCCCTCAGGTCGTCTGGTTCTGGTTCTGCTCTGCATCCCCAGAACCAGAACCAAACATGGAGAAGCAGCATTCAGCTTCTATGCACCACAAATCTGGAACAAACTTCCAGAAAACTGTAAAACAGCTGAAACACTGAGTTCATTTAAAATCTAGAATGAAAACCCAGCCGTTTAGATTTGCCTTTGATTAACTAGAACATTGATTAATTCTAGTCTGAATTACAACTTTTAATTTCTCCTTATTTGGCCACTAGCATGTAAAGCCTCTTAAATTGTTGTTGCTAAAATGTGCTATATAAATAAACAACTAAATTTCAAATATCAAGTAAATTAGTTTTCACAGATATCCTTATGATTAAAAGATTTTTGAAAAATTGCACTCCTCTCTGCAATTTGTTATTCACAGTTTGTCAACTTTCTAATGACCCTGCTATCTTTTTTCCTGCAGCATAAGAGTAGTTTTAAAGAAACATGGCCAGCTATAAACAGAACCTACACCTGAGCAGTGGACGGGTGGTCTTTAGGACTTTATTACAGTATTGTCTAAAGTAATGAGAATTTACTACTCAGTTCCTGGCTCTGCTCTGACACATTTTAAAAACGATCTTAATTCTCCATTTTTTCCACAAAGTCCTCAGGTCAATTCAGATCAGTTGTAATGAGCTGATTTATCTGGTACCTCAGACTCTTCACTATATTGATTCTAATAATAGCCATCCACTCAATAAGTAATCCTACCTGTCCTTTGTGGGTTTGTGGTCTCATTCTGCTTGACGCTGTTTCTTCCTTCTGACTGAGCTGCTACAAGACAAAGTTTCCTAGTTATGGGGCGTCGCGTCATACATTTTAGATTACATGCTACAACGCCACACACTGACCTCATTGACTGGCCTGATTAGTGGTTTGCCTTACCCTTTTCATCGTCCTCATGTGATGTTACTAACTGCAAGCCTGTTTTTGTGAAAAAGTTGCAAGTTTTTGCACATTTAGCTGCGTCTGTTTCCAGACCTCTCCTCTTTTCAGTCCTTCTCTGCGCTACCCTTTGTTCTTCTACTTTCCATCTTTAAACACCGCTGACCAAGAGCTCTGATGTTTTACGTCAGGGTGCGTCTTTGGAAAGGAAACCAAAAAAAACGAGACCTGCTAGTACAGCTGGATGCGATTCAGGTACAGGAGTTATGGCAGGTCGTTTTTCACATAAAATCAGCTTCACAGACAATCATAGGACACCTATTTTATGTTAAAACTGCCTTCCATACAGCAGTCACAGCTTACATGATCAACCTACAAGTACAACCACTGAATATAGGCCAAAAAATATAAAGAATAAAGAGGAAACCGGCCCCTGCAGCCCAAACGTCAGACCAGCCCACTGGGACATGTCCAGGTCCTCCCCATTTTGTCGCTGACAAAATCATGTTTCGTGTCTGGAGATGCACCGATCCACTGATTTCACTTCTTATACAGATATCTGAGGTTTATTATTGACCAACACAGAAAAACAGTGCTGACTTGACTTCAAACGTTTTTGTTGTTTTTTTTTTAACTCAGACATAAATGTACTGAATTACAAATTTATTTGATAACTCTGCACCAACAGCTTCACAAGCGTGGTCATGTAAAAACAACACAACTTTATTTTCTTCAGTCAGTGCAAGTAGGAGTATAACAGCCAATGTAAAATAAATAATAAAGAATCTGACAAAAACAATAACTTTTGACTGCCTAGATCAAACGTAAAAAACAAACAAACTCCAAGTGCAATTAAGAATTAAAGCAATATGTAAAGCAAGAAAAGCGTTTTTCAATATAGGTATCAATATAGGAGTCAGTGCATCTCTATTGGTGTCTTGGTCAAAGTCTAACGGTCAAACCACTTGTAAGAAAAGCTTCCTGTGCCTGAAGTGATAACTCACCACCACAAACACAGAAGTCTTGTTCAGACCCTGAAAACCTCCCTGGCCATCCTCACCTGGGTGGACTCAGTGGCCAAGGCCAGCTGTCTGTACTCAGAGTTTCCCCAGCCAAACAGCTGACCGTCCCTGGAAACGGCCAGGCTGCAGTCTCCATATGTGCTGATCTGCTGCACGTCCACACCGGCGAGCTCGCCTCCCACTTCCACCGGGGAGGAGCTGATGTTGAGATGGCCCAAGCCTGAGAAATACAAGGCCACCAAATCCACACAACTTGATTTGATTCAGATTTTTGGGCGTCATGAGTTTCCTCAAAAACAAATTCAATTCCAAACGATTATTCATAATGATTTCAGCTTTACTCTCCAGGTGTGCAAATGATCCTCATCATCTACTCCAGTTTTACACTTAGACTTACTTTATTGTCATTGCACATGACACATAAAATACGGCAACAAAGTTCTGACCCTTTCATAATGAAACTGAGAATCGCAGTCACATATCTTCTCCTGGGGTTAACGTGTGAATGTCACTGACCCGTCTGGCCGTCGGCTCCCCATCCACAGGAAAATACTTTCCCCGTGTCAGTGAGGAACAAGCTGTGGTCCTGCCCACACGCCACCTGGACGACAAAACCCGAAATCTAAGTAATGATTTTAACTGTGTTAGGACTGAAACAAGAATTAATCAGATCAATTATCATTAATCAATTACTGAAATAACCGTCAACTAATTTAGTAATCGATTAATTGTTAACTTGAGTATACAGATTAAAAACAACATTGCCTGACAGAACAACACACTCCAAACAGTAGCTGAGCCAAAATTGTACAAAAAACACATCTATTTGCATTTAATATGAAAAAAAAATCTGTTCTAACCAGACATTTAAGCTTCACCTGGTACATATTCTGTAAAATTTCTTCAATTAAGCACTTTTTCCTATCCAATTATTAATCAGTTAAGCCAAAAACTAAATAGTATTTAAAAAAGAAAGTGAATTATTTGTTTGCTTGCATCTTTTAATGAATTTCTAACATTGTATAAAATAAGCCTAAGTGGTTAAGAAAAGAAATGGGCAGAATATGACCTTTTTTTTTTTATCTAATTAATCGTCACAATAATCAATTAAATAATAAATGACTAAAATAAGTTGTTAGTTGTAGCCCTGGTTGATACTTTAAAGTTATCCAAACTTGCCAGCTTCTAACCAGGCATTTTTACCAGTCCAATGGCAACAATCAGCATAAACAACCAATATATTGACCAATATGTTCTAACATTCAGATCCTGATTTATACTTTTAACCTCATTTATTAAAGGACTATGCTTTCTTTTTGTCATACTGCATATTTTTGAGAGACGACTGACCTGGACCACCCTGCTGCTGAAGCCTTTGATCCTGTGAATGATGTGGCTGCCACTGATGAAACACAGGGAAAACAGCGCCATCAGGAGGTTAGCACAGTTACTGCAGCCACACTACGCTATGGTAAAATGATATATTTTAATGTTAAATGTAACACTTTTTAGCAAATGATGTAAGATGGTCAAAACAAGAGAAAGAAAGGATGACTTAAGGCCTGAACTGAAAATCAGGAAGATAAAATATATTAATTTCACTGCTGTACACAACATTAAACAATCTAATAAAAAGCATCACGGACGAAATGTTGAGGCTGATGACAGAAACCATGAGGAATAGGAAATAATGAATGTAAATAAGTCATACTTCATGGTGAAGGTGTGACCACAGACCTGTAGACTTCTTCATCAATGATCTTCCTCCCACACTGGCCGTACGCGTTGTTCCCCATGCTGAACACTGGAGACGGCAGAAAGACGGAGGCAGTCACGATGAAGACGAAGAAGACGAAGCAAAGAAAAAAACTAATTCATGTTTATCTGCTTCTGCAGCAGCTTCAGGTTAAATTAGAGCTGCAAGTCTCTGTTGGAGGAGCTGAGCTGATAAATTAGGTTAACATAAGTTATTTCTTTAATGAAATAAATGGAAAACGTAAAAGTAGATTTACTCTTGGCTTGAAAAATAAAATCTTCAGTATCTAATAATCTTCAGCAGAACCTTAGTTTGGCCATGACTCTCTTTACAAATTAAAAAGAAAACCAGGACACGTTACGACAAACCAATTACCGGTTTGTATTCAAACTTCCTGGAGATCGGCTAAAGTCACTATAAACTAAATGTTCCAGGGCATAAAATTAACCGTTTGCATTGTTTGCACAAAAAAATATTCTTCAGTGCACCAATCTAAAAATTAGGTGAATGGTAAATGTTTACATTGCAAAAACACAAAATCTTACCAAGTATTTGCGTCTAGTTTCTAGTACAAATATCTTAGTACACTTGAAATAAGACAAAACTAAATTAAAAGTAACTTTTTAGCAACATATAAGAGCTTGTTTTCCGTAATATTGGAATTATTAGTTCCACTGGCAGTAAACACATGGGAAAATGGGTTGTTAGAAGTGAAATATTCTGCCAGTGAATATTTTTTATCAATATTAAGGAATTACTGACATAAAACAAGCTACTACATCTTACCAAAAAATTTCACTTTTTGAGCAAAACTGTGGGATCTCATTTGATGCACATAAGATGGAGGTTGATGGCTCAAACTCAGAAAATTCGGGGCCTAGACTTTCTCTGTTTTCTCCTCATCCATGTTTTCCTTGCAGAAGGAAAACATGAGCAGAGGTCTTTGTTGTCCTGGATTCGCCGTGGTTCTTACCTCCCTCCTGGTCGGTGAGGACCAGGGAGTGGGCGCGGCCGCAGGACACCTGGACCACTCTGGTCTGCTGAGGCTGGGAGAGAGGCAGCGCCACTGGCGACGGCTCCAGAACGTAGTCGTAGCTTTTATCTGGATGGAGGGAACAACAACAAATGCATCCCTTCAGAATCTCACAGTCTGGGAAAAGATCATCTATGTCAAAGAAACTGTCTTTTAGATTTTCCGTACTAGATAAATTTAACTTTGTAACAATACTCAAACCAGATGTCTTAAAGATTTTTTAAGTGCCTGAACACCAATGTCCCCATCACAGAACAACCAGAAAGTATTCAGACACCTTAGTTTTTTCCATTTTATGTAACAATGCAGATTTATATTAACACAAATGAGTAAAATTGTATTTTTCTTCTTTTTAGTCTACATCACAACAGACCATAATATGGAAGTGGAAACGCATTTTCAGGTACTTCTGTAATAATAAAGGTTTATGTAAATATCTAGGTGCAATGGGCAGACAAGTTTTCACACCACTTATCTATTTATTTAAAACTGACAGAAGCTGCATTTCAATTGATCACATATTTGCGCAATTTGATATTCTGAAAATAAATTTGCTTCATGGAAACACAAAATAGTCTTGTTATAAGTGGAATAATCTGCCAGTAAAATTGGTCACTTTATTTCTATTCAAGAATTAATCACTATTCAAGCTTCTATATCTCACTAAGGAGGTACTTGTAAGTTAGTTTTGTCTTATTTGACATGTTATAAGATATTTACACAACAAACTAAACATAAAATACTTGGTAAGATTTTCTGTTTTTGTGGTGTAAGAGCAGAAGAAGGAAGCAGCAGCAGCCCAGCTCTTACGGCCGCTGTGTTGTGTGCGCTGGAAGCCCAGCTGGGAGTCCTTGTTTAGGCCCATGCCCCAAAGTTTGGTCACGTCTTTGGTTGAAGAAGCCATGAGAGTGAAGCCGTAACCGCAAGCAGCCGATGAAATCTGCAACACAAGAGCAGGAGTCCTTTAAGATAACACAAATCTAAACACAATGTTTTCTACTTGGATCTTATGTGATAGATCAACAAGGTTTTCAAATGTTTCTATAAATAAAAATGTGGAAAGCGGTTCTGAAACTATTCTGAACCTATGGAAAAAAAAAGTCAGTTTTCTGGAAATTTGTTGCGTTTCTGTTAAGCACATTTATTTTCATCATTTCAATTTGCACAGTTCTATATGATTAAAAGAAATGCTGCTAGTGCTGTTTACCTGCTCTGAGGTCTCCAGGCGGTACGGAGTGTACTGATATCTGCGAGGTGTTTTCCTGCCGCTGTCTGGCACCACGAAGCTGGGGATCCCCAGTGCCCCGGTGAAGCTGAAGCCCCAAACAAACAGTTTGTGTGTCGGCTTCCTGTGCTCGCCGACATACTGGAAAACCGGCTCGCCGCTCTTCTCCTGCGGTCTGGACGCCCCGCTGAGTGTCGCGTAGCCACACACACGCAGGGCCGACCGCATGTGGCGAGGGCAGAGAGCCATCCTGAAGAAACAAGCAGAGGGACACAAATATCATTAAAGAAGTTTAAGAGTAACTAAAATATTCGGATATAATAAAATGTAGAAAAGTTTCCAAGTATTTTAAATTTAAAACTGCAAAATAAAATCAGCACATGGTATTTTATAGCCTGTATTTTTTATAATAGTAAATCAATAAACCATTGATCCTGTCAAAATGGACAATAAGGAAATAAATTGTCTAAGTAATTAATGTACAGATGTTGCATCAAAAAATTTAAATATATAATAATTTCCAGTATGATTTATATTTTTCATTTTACTTCTAATCTTACTGTTTTACTAATTACTTTCTTCAATTATTTTTTTCTCATTTTATTTAATGCATTTTTCCTTTACTGTTTGTTTTTTTTTCAGTCATACCCTGATTATTTTTCTCTTCAAAAACAGTCAAAGAATATGACATATTCTTTGAAAAAAAAAAAAAAATTAATTATATATATAAGACGAAGCGATATAAAACGTTTTAATGTCATTTTGTGGATTAAACGTATTTAACGTTTTTCAAACGTTCAAGATAGACAACAAAGTAAAAATTATTCTATCGATGAAATATAAAGGGTTTTTTTAATAATCTATCAACGCCGAATTATAATAAAACTACTCTTAACTCATATTTACCAGTTCAAGTTTTTCTAATGAAATTATATTCTTGAAAGCATTTAAATGAATCTTAAATTCGTAGAAAAAGTTACGGGATTCCGCAAACTGCTCCACGTTTTATCAAAGTAGCGTCTGGACTCACCTTCACCTTCACCTTCCTTCCCAAAAAGCAATTAATTCTAAAATCTAAAGAACATGGAGTAGATAAGACGAAGAGATATAAAACGTTTTACTGTCATTTTAGTTTACTTTTAGCCAAATGAGACAGAAAAGTACACACTTCCGCTACAATTCTCCTTACAGTTAAATGTAATTCCATTTAGGAAGCACAACGCCACCTGCTGGAACGGAGGATAGACTTACTCTACATACGTCTTTTTTTTAACATTGATTTTAGATTTGTTTAGATATGCAAATACATAAGTAAAATTACACTGAGAGGTGCTTCATTAATTGTAGTGTTTATTCAGATTTTAAATTACTTTACTTTGCTTCTGCATTGTAATTTTTTTTGTTTATTGTTGTATATTTACATTTATGTTTAAAACACTTTCAATTGTCGTATTGATGAAATGTGCTATGCAATGAAACTTGTCTTGCCTTGTCTTCCGTGCTTCCACTTACCATTATTTTCTTGCTTGTGCACCTGAAATTCCCTGTGGGACAGTAAAGTATATTTCTATTCTATTCTATTCTATTCTATTCTATTCGTTAAATAAATCATACAACTGGCCAAAAGAAAATATATGGAACCAGTCTGAATGTAACATACATGTAAAACAAAGTTTATATCCACATCAGTGTAGCAAAAAAATAAATAATATAAATAAAATTACGCACAATTCGTGCCAAAATGTATTAAAACAAGTTTTATGTGTACCAAAATTGCTTTGATGGAAATGTCAAACAAAACAAGACTAAATCAATAAATCAGTTATTAAGGAAAATCATTAGACAGAGCTATGAAAAGAGAGGGGTGACTTATAAAAAGATGAAAAAGTTAAAACAAAAAAATAATTCATGGCACAAATTAAAACAAAGGAAGTGAAAAGTGTTGCACTAGAAACAAACCAATACAGCATGAAAGGTTTAAATGTGATGATACAAATGGCCACAAGAGGGCGCAAAAGCAAAAAGTGTGAATGAAAACCAAACTGAAAACTAATTGTTCACCTCTTCAGGATTTTTATATTTTCAAAATTTCCTGATAATTCCTGATTAATTACATGTCCACATCTCAACCTGCCACATGATTATATTTTCATACATTAAATGTTTTCCCATTAAATATTTTTGCTGCACATTAAGACTTCTTCATTTTATTGATGTGAACCAAGGACAAAAAGCAGTTCAGTGAGCACAGCTGTGTTTGCTTCAACTGTGCACAATCAAGCAACAATCCGCTGTTGTGTGGGATTAGTTCTGATCTGGAAACGAGTTAATGCTGCAGGACAGTCGGTCAGGTGAGAGCCTGACCTTAACCTCACGGCTCATCGGCCCCACATCAACAGCGGCTGAACGAGCTGCCAGGTGAGTCAGGTGGAAATGCCTCACCTGAGTCAGCTCTGAAGCTGCTTCTGTTCCTGTCTGTGCACAGCAATACGTCACACACAGAGGGTGAGGTGCTTCTGAAAGTCCATCAGAGGGTGTGAGCGTAGCGTCTAGAGCTGCAATGCGTCTGAATGTTGCACGTGGAATCTGTTTATATTTTGCAAACGTCACCATTCTGGACTTGACACTACAAAGCTTTATGATTCCCATTCAGAAACAAAAATTTATGCTGATGATATTAGATTATTATAGAGATAAAAGTCCTAGAAATCATTTAGAACTGCAGCTAATGGTTATTTTAACACTTATTCTGACAAGTAGTCAGATATAAAAAAAGTGAAACCCTTAGCCAGTTTTTCATTTAACCGTTTATTTTAAACAATATTAAAAACACATAAAATAAACAATTCAATTCCGTTTTAAATAAGAAAATTAACATTTCACTGCCTAGCATGAGCTGCATCCCCAGAACTAAATGTGGAGAAGTAGCATTCAGCTTCTATGCACCACAAATCAGGTGCAATTAACTTTCTTAAAACTGCAAAACAGCCGAAACAGAGTTCCCTTAAATAAAGGTCCACCTGCTTAGAGTTACCTTAACAACAACATTGACGAAACATATGATTTTGATCATTAAACCTAATGTTTATCGCTGGTTTCCTCAATTGATGACTGTATAATGTTTTTATTACTTTTTATGTTTGTGTTTTTAAGATTAACGATTAATTGATTACTAAATTTGTTTACAATTACTTGAATAATAGATTGATCATGAGCAATCTGATTAATTGTTTTAGCCTTAGCGGCAATTCACCATTTTAACAGCTCCCCTCACTATCATCTATTATTTAGCTATGCCTCTTGTTGTAGCTGAATAATTATGCTGATGCCTGAAACAAGTAACAGTTAATCTAACCAAATGCTAAATTGAGGTTTTGTTGGTTTGCTGAACGAGCCCCCTCATCTCGGCCGTCCCGTCTAAAAGCAGGTATCTGCCGAGAAGTAGCGACTCTAATCCTTTAAGAGGATAAACTGTGAGATCCAGAGGGAGGGATTCAGGATTCACCGACTGTCTACGGTGGCCTGCACAAGGCATTTCTGCCAACTTAGCAGACTGAGTGTGTGTCTGGTTGAAACCTGCTGCTGGAGTCTTTATTATTATGCCTTTATGGAGCAGGAAGGACGACGCAGGCTGAGGAAAACTCGGTGCAACATGAATCTGAGGACTGAGAGAACAGGGCGTTAAGGTGAGTCTGAGACGCTTTTACAATAAACACTTTGGGCTCAAAAATATGCCCAGAAATACTGCATAAAACTAGTGTTAAGTATTTGTCATTTCTCTGAAGCCGTCAGTAATAAAAGTCATTGTATTTGACTTTGCATTGTAGTTTTAATACATTAAAAGATTTTTTTTATTTTCATGTGAAGCAGAAAAGTTATGACAAAAAAAAAATCTACATTATTTTAAAAAGTGCCTTGGAAATGAATTTATTATTCATATGTATGGTAGGATTTTATATGATAAACTAATAAAGTAGTGAATGGTTGTGAAATGGAAGCAAAATGATGCTGTTTAAATTTCTCAAGCATATTGCATAACAAAGTATTCAACCCCTTTGGTTCTACATTTTACTAAAAGTATTCTGGCTTTGTCTCTGCCAGTTTTGTTCATCTACAGAGTGAAAGCTGTGACTAAAGTAGTTCAGGTTCTGTCAGATTGTCTGTTAACATCAAAGTTCAAGTCTTGGATGTAGGTCTTAGACTTTGACTAGACCATCTTAACACAAGATTATGCTTTAAAATGTCACTGTAGCTCTGTGTTTCCTTCAGGACTGTCCCATCAACTCTGACCAGCTTCCCTGTTCTTAATATAGAGTAGCTCCCCCCTCACATCCCCGCATGATGCTGTCACTGTGTTTCCATACATATTTGTTTACGCGCATTTTAAAGAACTGCATTAGAAATGGTTAATGGAAACAGCAAAATTTGAAATAACTTCCTTAATTTTGCAAAAACGTTTTAGGCTCACTTGAAGTGGTTTTTGGCTTTTCTGAAAAAGAGCTGATGTGGTAAAGAGGAGATGGAAAAACATTTGCTGAATAAGCTCTGACGTAACGAACTCTCCCATCTACTGACGGGTCAGTGCCTTACCAAAGGCATGAAACTCCAAACCTGAGTTCTAACTCCATGCCTATGTTAAAGATGAATAGAGTCTTCCACAGCTGCAGTGCATCTGAAATGAATCTAAGATTTTCTAGAAAAAAATTGGAAATCTGAGTTTGAAAACTCAAAATGTGAAATTATTCACATTTTGAGAATGATCTCAGAATAAACAAGAATATTTCTGAGTCAAAAGTTGTAAACTTTTGGACTTTAAAAAGTTGAAAGTTTTTGACTTTTGAAACTCAGAAATTCGCTTGCATTTTCTAGAACATTTCAGAGTTTTGAGTTTTGGCAGGGATTTTCTCTGTAGAATTTTTTTTTTCTATCTACAATGTCCTTAATACGCCATTGTACACTTTAAAATGATGTGAAGAAAATATTGTTTATTCAGGTGGGTGTGTACAAAGCCTGAAAATCTGATGAGGTCACAACTGACCAATTAGATTAGAGCGTTTTAAAAGCCTAAATACATTTTTTAAAATTTCCAAAGAAAAATACATATATTGTAGTCTATATTCTAGGTGAAATTTGTCATCTTTTCATTAACTATATCACATCAAAACATGCCAACACTAATACATCTTTGTCCATGTCTAGTCCAGACCGCCATGCCTGCATTGGAGGTGATCTGCAGCCTGATTGGCTGGCTGTGCCTCTACCTGTTGTTCTGCTCCACCTTCTCTCAGCGAGGGCCCGAGTGGAACTGCCGCTTGGTCACCTTGACCCACGGGGTCATCATAGTGCTACTGACGGCCTATGTTGTGTTTGTTGACGGTCCCTGGCCCTTTACACATGCAGGTCAGTAGCGCAAAGCACAGAAACTGTGATGCGATGGTTCAGTTTGAAGGCAAACATGGCGGATTGTTACTCAGAACAATAAATCCAAAGCCAATTTACAATGGTTCTTTATGTTTAAACCAAATATTAATTATTTTTATTAAGAATGACTGAGATAATTTTGGAAGTCTGATTCTCAGAAGTTCAAAAAAGACCAGAAGCCATTCTGCTGCTGTTGGATATGTAGACATACTGAGCATATACACAAAAACCGGTTTGGTGGGTGTAGCTCTGCATATAATAGGGGTTAATAGTACCACACTAAACGTGTAGAACTCAATAAATGATTTGGAGACAGATGTTATTGGTTAAATAGTAACATTCAGATTTTTTTTTTTCTTTTTATCTTCTCTGCAGGTACAGAAAACACTGACCTCCAGATATTTGCTCTGGCAGTCTGCCTCGGCTACTTCTTCTTTGACCTGGGTTGGTGCGTGTGCTACCGCAGCGAGGGCCCGGTCATGCTGGCGCATCACGCCGCCAGCATCCTGGGCATCCTCCTGGCGCTGCTGATGGGCGTGTCGGGCTGTGAGACCTGCGGAGTGATCTTCGGCAGCGAGATCACCAACCCGCTGCTGCAGAGCCGCTGGTTCCTCCGCCAGCTGGGACTCTACGACAGCCTGCTGGGCGACGCCGTGGACCTGCTCTTCATCCTGCTGTTCGCCACGGTGCGCGTCGGCGTGGGGACCGTCATGTTTTACTGCGAGCTCACTTCGCCCAGGACTTTGCTGATAATGAAGCTCGGCGGCGTGGTCATGTATCTGCTAGCCTGGGTGTTCATGGTGGACATCGCCAGGTTCGGCTACAAGAAGACCAGGGCCAAATACAGGAAGTGGATGGAGAACCACGAGCTCAAAGACACGAGCGAAGAAAAACCAGTCGGGCACGCAGACAAGAGTGACTGACAAGACTAACTCAACCGCTTTCACAGACGCTCCATGAATTCATTCATTTATTTATTTATTTTTTTTACCTGCGGCACAGTGGACTGCAACTTTTTTAAAGTCAGAATTCTGTGGGGGAAAAAAACAGAAAAACCCTGATAAGTACGTTTATTTTGCAAACTAATTAACCTTTTAAGGCCCAAGTTTCGTCAGATCAGCATACGCTGTCAGAATAGTATACGTGCAATGAGTACGCATGCGCATTAAGAGGTCCGACCTTTAGAGGAACTGTCAGTTCAGCATACGCGACAAGTTACGACGAAAATAAGTCAATAAATTGTTTTCAGTGATAACTAGATAGATATGCATGCATTGTCGCGTTTTTAAAGCCGGGTCTAGCTGCAGCTGCAGTGAACTACAAAAAACGCCCCGTGTAAAACTCACCTCCCTGTTGCTTGATGATGAACTGAGTTAACCGCTAAGTGTGAATGTCATACAGCTGTTAATAAAGTGTATGACGATCTAACTTCTACGTCATGACTTTATGTTGCTGATTAAATACAATCACGACAGTATTCTTGTTTGACAGACATCCAGTTCATACAAATCGTTTGACGATCCGACAGCATGCTGATCTGACATAACACCCAGTCTCTGAGCTAGCTAAATATTTGCATTACAAACTAAGTATTAGTTGGCTTGTAATGTTAATATTTAGTTTGCCAACTAAATATTTAATTTAAAATAAATATTTAGCTTCAAGCTGAATAGTTAGCATGCTAACTATTGCTGATAAACAGAACCTCACTTTAAGTCTTACTTCTGTATGATTGCTTTTATGGTGCTAAAGGTGCTATGTACAGCTTTGTTTGACATAAAGATGATAGTGACATACTTTCATTACTATAAGCTTCTATTTGCCAACATTGTTTATGTCCGTCTAGTGGAGTCAAACTCACCCTGAGATTTAAAATATTTGCCAGCAGGTTGATTTTTTTTGCTTCACGGCAGATTTCAGAAGATTAAAGTGACCAAAGGGTCAAACCAAAATCTTCAGAAATCAGAACTTCAGATTTATTCCGAGTCAGTTCTCCAATTCATACCGCCATTTTGGACATTTAAACAAACCTTTTCATACCCTTGTGCTAAACGAATGCCAATACATATTTGTACTTTTTTTGTAATTCAAAGTGCAGCAGGTAAGTTTTGAATCTGGCCTAAAGAACATGCCCAGAAAATGTTGACAAACTCATGTCAGAACCAGAACAGAGGAGAAACTACTGTTATATTATTAAAAACAATAAAAAGCAACACTTGTGGAACAGCTTAAAACAGTTCGATAATAAATCTTTAAGTAGTTTGTGTCGATACATTACATGACGTCATGGTGCAAAACAGGGAACAGTGGATAAAACCACGGAGTTGATACACTTTAAGCATTTTACAATAAACATCTTTACATTACAACACGTCTCTCCTCAGTACGTCTTTGCTTTATCGTCCAAGAAGTGAAAGCCACAGTGTGATCGGCGCAGTCTTACGGCCAGTAAGTCCAACCTTTAAAAAGAAGTAATCAACCAAACACATTAGAGGGAGCCTGTAGCAAAAACAACGGAGTTTAATTAACTCCATGCAACTGGACAGGAAGTAAACGGCGTCACTGCAAAAACACAAAATATTACAAAGTTATTTTGTTTGTTTTTTGGTCTAGTTTCTGGTGCAAACATCTTAGCACACTTGAAACAAGAAAACTAAGTTACTAGTAGGAGCTTGTTGTAATTTAAAAAAAAAAAACTTCATACATTATAACAAGACATTTTTTCCATGTTATATGTTTATCTGCCAGTGGAATGAGTACTTTTTTAATCAATATTAAGGAATTATCTTAAAACAAGCCTCCATGTCTTCCTGAAAAGCTACTTTTAAGTTAGTTTTGTCTCATTTCAATTTATTTGTAGTAGAAACTTGACCAAAAATATCTGGTAATATTTTGCGCTTTGTAATATTTTATTTTGTAGTATATTACTAAGATTGCACTGATTCAGGATTCTGCTTCATCTGAATGCCTAAAACCAGCCAAGTAAATATAAATTGCTTCCAAATGTGGAATGTACAGTAGCTGAGACTTTTTCCGACAATATACATAATATGAGCCAGAATGCTTAAAGTTTTCTTCTCCTGCATGCTTGTCCAGGAGGAGTAAATGCAATTTGCCGGGTTTCCTTACACAGAAAGTTTTTTTATCTAGTTTGCTGCAAATACATTAAATCTTACCAAACATTTTTGTCTAGATCAGGGGTCTGCATCCTTTATAATCCAAAGAGCCCATTCTGGGTAAATACAACCAAAACAAGCATACATGTCCAGCTCTAATGGAACAAATGATTTGTTGTCTTTTACCAACAACAAAAGAGAAATCCTACAACCGCTAAAATCTGACGCCACTCCATTTTTGTTTAAATTTTGTGAAGAAGGAAGTTGTCCTCATTGTCTTCAGAGGCTTTTGCATCGTTTCCTTCAGGGGTTCTTGGTGCAGCGGCACCACAGGCGAGGAGGGGAATATGCAAAGGTAGTGTAAAAGAGAATCACAGCAGCTGAAAATGTAACAAATGTTGCAATTTTGGTCCCAATCAATCCAAATCGATCAGACTATCAGGTGTGAAAAAAAATCAGTGAAGAAATGAGGAACTTGCTAGATCAGTTAAATTCGTTCTGGAAATGGGATTGTTTGTTTGAACCATTTCCTGCCAGGAGAAACCAAACGGTGAAATAAAACATCCAAGAAATCAGAGTTTGCGTTGGATATGAATAGTTTTCTCACAGTGACTCTCATTTCTGCTTAACTCCACCCATCCATCCATTTTCCTTACACCTTTGTCCCTCAGTGGGGTCGGGAGGGCTCCTGGTGTCTATCTCCAGCTAAAGTTCTGGGTGAGATGCGGGGTCACCTTGGACAGGTCGCCAGTTTGTCGCAGGGCAACACAGAGACAGATAGGACAAACAGCCATGCACACACACTCACACCTTTGGAGAATTTAGAGAGACAGTCATGTTTTTGGACTGTGGGAGAACCCACTCATGCACAGGGAGAACATGCAAACTCCATGTAGAAAGACCCCGAGAATCGAACCCAGGACCTTCTTGCTGCAAGGCAACAGCCACTGTGGAGCTCTTCTGCTTAACTCAATCCATTAAAAACAATATTTTAGTTTGTCTGCCTGTGAGTTGTTGAAAACATTTGTGGCTTTTCAGTGACATCTGAATCTCTTTATCTTGGAGGAAATATCATTATGAGATAGCACTTTTACTTCCATGCTGTTGAAGCATCCATGGAGTCCTGAACGCCTCACCATACCTCCCTTTTTCCATTTCATACATCCAGTGTTTACGATCAGTTACCAGTTGATTGTTTTTATAGGAAAAAGTCTCTGCAGGTAAAACATGATAATCATCCTTTGCCCAGTAGAGCTTCCATTATCGGTGGGTTAAAGTGAAGTAAAATCCCCCGTTTGACTCAGATCGGGTCTATGATCATTGCAGTCCCTCTGAAACAAAGCAGAAAGGGCGTTTGATGACAGGTGGAGTAAAAGCAGTCACATGTACACAAAGAGAGCTGAAACCCACCGTTGTTATCATCTGAGTCTGTAGATCTGTTGTTGTGGATTTGCTGCAGTTCGTTGTACTTCATCTCTACTTCCTGCAATAACATAAATACAACAAAACAGTTAGCAACAGTAACATCTGTCACTGTTATAAAAAAAAAATCATCAACATAAACTACAGAATCCAGCATGTGAAGATGCAGGAGCTACATGAAAATGAAACTGGACACATTTTCTATTTCAAAATTTCAGTAGTTTTCTGATTTCTGATCATTTTTTAAATGAAATAGGGACCAAAATGTTTGGAAAATTATATTACCTAAGACCTATAAAAAACATTTTTTATACAGAAAGCCAAACTTAATGAAAAGCATGTTTAATACCTCCTTAATTTAATAAATGAGCTTACCTGGAACAACACATTTTAAAATGTATTGAATTTTACTCAGTATAGTAGTACTTTAACCAATCTGATGGTTAAATAACCACAATAACAGATTGAAAACAATAAAAATCCTGGTTATTGAGCTCTAATGCCTGTTAATTCTAGTTACATTACACTACATCAAAAATATAAGTAATCACATCCTATTGGGTCATTTATCAGTAAACTGAGGGCAAATCAAAGCAATTAGACCAAACTTAAACACTGCAGGTTGCTATGCCACCAATCAGGGTTTAACAATAAATAGACATCAGTTGAAACACATTTACAGATTTTTCCATTGCATGATAGCTCCCAGGATTTCTGTTAACGATAGACATTTTAAAACAAACCCCAGTGTGTTTTACCTGCAGGTACTGCAGGTCGGCCTGAAGGAGGCGTAGGTGGGTCATCAACTGCCTGCTCAGGTCGGGGCCGTCGCCCCCTGCCTGTGAGGAGGAGGACAGCAGCTTCCTCATGTCGATTGCGACGTCATCGTCGGTGCTGCTCTCCCCAGAACCGGCTTCAAAGTCCAGACCCACAAAACCACCTGGTTAAAGACCAGAAGGTTTCAGAATCTGGACCAAAACATCTAAACTTCATTAAGAGTGCGTTCACTCCAGTCCTGTTTAGTCCACCTAAACCCAACTCCAGTCCGTTTGCCTAGAAAGTCCAGTTCGTTTGGGGAAATGTGAATGTGTAATTGAATTCTGATTTGAACAAAAAGTGAACTCTGGTCTGCCTATAAACCTCTGTCACAGTTCGGTTGAAGTTAACTATGGTGTGGTTCGAATGCCAAGCGGACCGGACACCGCTCCAAAAGCAGGAAGCGCACTACAGCGCAGGGCATTCTCAGTACATACTACCAAAAAATGGTATTAGTGCTATCAATAAACTCTGTGAATGCACTGCTAAATACGCTAATGACAGAGGAACAACTTACCAACTTACCGTTACAGGAAAATAATTGGTTCGCCATCATCGGTGGCTATGCTAACTAGCCTTAGGCTCTGCTGACAGTGTGAACACCAGTATGACTTTAGCCGCCTCATGGCTCTGATTGGTGGTTTCTGGTTAGCACCGCGAGCATTGAGAAAAAGAAGAGGAGCTCGATTTTGGAACTTTTAATGGACTTTTAGTGCAAATTTCAATAGAACTTTGCCTTAAAAGGGTAATTATTTACTGAATGACACTTTATGACCACAGTTGTAAACATTCATGAAGACTCCTTCATGTTCATGACCGTTGTTATGTCAGGTTTATGACAGTGTCACATAAATGCACACCCCTTCAAATAAAGGGGCGTGCATATAACAAAAAAAGTCTCTGGTTTTCAAAGAATTTGGTTCGTTTGAGAAAAAGATCTACAACAGGTAAAAATGTATCAAATGTTGGCACTTTGGTCTCCAAATTGAACCAGGCCTATCATACTACCAGGTGTAAAAACAGCTTCAATCGCGGACTCACCGTTAGGTTGTGCTGACTCAGACGTCCTGGTGAGGGCAGAGGAGAGCTGCAGGTCGTCATTTTCTGGTCCTGCAGAAGACGGTTTGTTCTCCTCTGTCTCCTCCTCTACTTCTCTGCTCATCATGTGGGAGTAAAGCGTCTCTTTCAGCATGGCCACTGAAACAGAAGACTTTGCTTATTATCTACCGGCTTTTCCAGTGTTTGGAGTTTAAAGGATCACCGTCAGCTTACGCGTCCGCAAAGCCTCTTCAGCTTTGGAGGAAGGAAAGTTTGACTCCATGTCCTCAACTGGAAGAGCGATGCCCTGGCGGGATCCTTCCTGTAAGAGTCCGTCAGTCAGCTGGCCATCTAGAAAGGCCTCCAACTCGGCTTCGTCCACCTCCTCTTCCTCCCTGTCTTCCTCCTGCCTGACTGTAGCCGCCAGCTCCTCTTCCTCATCTTCTGATTTCAAGCCATCAAAGGGGTTGATGGAAGATTGAATATCAGGAGAACATGGGGCGTCTTTATCTAGGACACACAACAAAGCTATTTTGAAGATCTTAATAAAATAGTAATTTATTTGTTATAATAATATAGAACAGTGGTGTCCAAACTTTTTACCATGGGAACCAAAACTGGCAGATTTAAACTGCTGGTGGGCCACACAATTCATTAGATCGGAAATGCAAAAACTAATTTACTGTGATTTAAAAATCTTTTTAAACTACTGCTGGCCCAAAAGGCTGTCATGTAACTAGTAGAAAAATTTTTACTGCAGCAGCCACCATTCAACCCAGAGAGGGCCGCAGTGAGTTGGTTTTAGGCCAAATATTCTAATGAAACAAAAATGTCATAAATATGGCGTACTTAAGACACAATTTATACAGTTCATCTACAAAAAAGTTCTATTTGGGGTGTAGTTAGTCTTTAAAGACCTAACATCTAGATCAGGGATTTGTGACTCTTATTAACTTCACCCAAAACTGGTAAAGAATTTAGCAATATTTTAAAACGTGGCCAAGCTAAAAATTATATCTGTAACAGTTTTTCCTAAGTGTTCTAATGCAATGTATGCATAATGTTTTTTTCTAAATAATGACACTAATAAAGTAAGGAACATTCTTTTTTTTATGAAATTAACTTTGTCGTTAAACCACAAAACAAAAATAAAGTTGTTTAAAAATCTGAGCAAATTGCCTGTACTGGGTATTATAAAAACAAGTTATTTTGTCTGGAGGAGTCATATTGCTTTTGGATAATTAAAATATAACAAAAAAAAAATAATTGTTACAGTTGAATACCTCGGCGCACTGATACTTTACACATTATTGGCTGGAATTTACACAGCAGCCAATCCAGGAGCAGCATTTAATTTTCTAGTCGCTGATTGGCTGAACCCTCAAGAGTGGAAATAAGGATGACTGTGGATGTTAACTTCTGTGGTAGCTAACATATTAATGCCTAGTAAGATATATTTTTTGTTTGCACTATGAAAATAGTCAGTTATATACATTTTAATTTTTTATTTCTGCCACAGAAATTGGATATTTATTCATGTAGATTCCAACTGATAATAAGTTTCAATCTAATAATAAAGTGTTAAAACTGAACAGTTTTTCCGTGCGTCCACAGATACCTGCTGAATGTATGCTCTCAGTCAGCGTCTCGCTCTGTTTGGGCATCTCTTGGTTCAGGATCTCGACTGCTACCCGTTCGGCTCTGAAACAAAACCAAACAAAATAAAAACACACTGGGAGCAGAGACAAACAAACATCACCATGGAGAGCGGAGGCGGATTCAGTGTACTCACTCTGCCTGAGCTGGAGGCCTGTCGCTGGGGTGAGCTTTGGCCTTCATGGCGTCAGCGCACTGCGTGATCAGACACTGCCACCTGAATGAGCAAAGGCCAACCACATCCAGGTGAGACAGAAAAACTTTAAAAGAGAAGTTTTGTCTAGGATGAAAACTCACGTTCTCCTGTCGGACACCTTTTGCGCCATTAGCTCATACATCTGGACCCCGTTCTCTGACATGGACAGGACAAAGAAGGCCTTGTTGTCTGAAGAGGACAGCCAGTCAGTCAGTTATTTCTCTTCTAAAATTAAAGAACAAACTGTGCTACCTGAACTGCTAATCTGCATTTTTGAATTATGTTTTTGGGGACAAAAATACAGTTGGCAGGATAATACTCTGGTTCTTTGGAAAAAAAACTCTTGTAGTGAAAACAAGCAGAATGTCAGTACATCGATATACACATACTACCATTAGCATCCTCCAGGGGGCGCTGCAGACTCCTCTGCACCATGAATAAACAAAGCCATATGCTACGTTAAATTTGTAGGCTGAGCTTTCAAATTTGAGTCAGAAAAATCAACTGCAATGTCTCCCGAAGTCTGACTTCCCACTCAGAAAGTCTGAGACTTTGTGAAACTTTGAAATCCAATATGGCCTCTCCTTCAATTAACAAAAGCTAGCTGAGGTGGAAACATCTTTATTGTACAAGACAGACTTGTAAGAGAAATTAAAGTTACATGAAGCATTTGCAACTATAAACTAAACCAATGGCAGGACTCCAAAAAAATTATTTTACTCCAGTTAATTGAGTTAAAAGTCTGTAATTAATGGATTGCAATTAATTGTATTTTTATCAACAAAATAAACAACATTTTCAATTCAAAAACTTGTTTTGTTGCAACAATTTTTAATAAATAGAGATTAACTCATCTCCAGAGATATTTAATGTTGTTAAATATCTAACCACAAGATTGATGCAATGTGCTTTTATACTTAAATTTTCCAGATCAAAAGTACCATTTGAAAACTGACAACCTTTAAGCAGGTATTAAACTTACTTCTCCTTAATGTTTCTGTATTAAAAATGTTTTTTTATTGGTCTGATGTAATATTTGAATGTTATGTTTTTATTAGCTATAAGTGAAAAAATCATTGTAATTAGTAGAAATACAGACTTTCATCATACATCTATGTGTAATTAATCTAACGTGTTTCACTTAGTGATAACATTTATTTTCACTAATATTCTCATTTATTAAATATATTTGTATTCAACTTTCAAATGCTTCTTTTAAAATAAAACTTTCTTTAGAAATGTGAACTGTGGATGATGGCTTTAGCGTTGTTCTTGCGCTTGTGCGTCAGACTTACAGGTGTACCAGAAATGTGTGAAAACAAAGGTTCCGGCTCAAGACTTTTGTATGAAACATTAAATGTGTAAACAAATTTCAATGTGTTAGAATTTATGTAATCAATTAACTGAAATTAACATGTTTAAGACCTTGCCCTAAACGAAATAAATTAAAAGTGGTGTTTGTATGTGGAATGCACATTTTAAAACAATATTTATAAGAGGTAATATGAACAATGGCTCCTTGGGTGTTGCCATATCGGAATCCCAGCTACTCCAACTATGGTAACTTGAACGCTGTTCACTCGGGCTTTTGAATCATTGCAAAAATTCAAGTATTTGAATTCAAGGTATTTGGATTCAAGGTATTTGGATTCAAGGGATTGACTGACAGCCTTACCGGTTGCTACAGGGCGAACCAGGACGGTGCTGAGCTTGATGACGGGGCTGAAACTATGCTTGCCGTCTGGAATGCTGGTCAGGTTCTTTCCATGGAACTTGAGAACCAGACGCTCATCCTGTTTCTGTAGTAGAACCATGATGTCCTCCAAAAGAAGCGTGTAGAGCTCTGAAAGGATGTCATGAAACCTCATTTTCATTTTTAGAATGCTCTTTCTTCTTTGACCACTAATTTAAACACATATGAATCTAACTAAAGCTGTATTATCATTTAAGGTTGTTTATATTTACCAATGGTCTTGTCTTTATTGACTTTCCAGGAGAGCGGGCCCTCATATACCATCTCCCTCTTGGTCAAATCCAGATTCTGCAACAAGAAAAGTTCATAGTAAATACTTTCATTGACAATTAACTGATAAAATACATCTATAACAGTGGATCTTCAATTGTTTCTTTAGTTCATATATGAAATGGAAAGCTGCTACACAAATTAACAATGACAAAGGTCTCTATTTTATTATATATTGTTGAAAGTTTTTCAAACGGATGCACCTAATTAAGGTTTCTATGTATTTCAAAAAATACATTTGAGTAAACGCAACAAAAATAGTCTTATGGCTAAAATCCAGCAATGCTTAGACCTTTTTTCATTCAGCAATCGTTTCTCACCCTGAGCTCCAGGATCATGGGGTTTTCACTTTGTTTCAGAGACGAGACGTCGAGTCTTCGCTGATACTCCACCAGTCTCTGTTGAGATAAAACAGAACTCATTAAAAGTTAGTACTTACACTAGTAGATCAAATTTATTTTGCCAAATCGTAGAACAGTTTTTTAAATTTATTTATTTATTTATTTTGTATTCTTTTCAAATTAAATCAAGCTACTTTTTTTTCTTTTTTTCATTCTTCTTTTTCATTTAATTCTTGTTAATTGTGGAACAATTAGTGAAACATAAATCAAGTTAATCTGGGATAAAATGGCTACAAAACACAAATAACACTGAACCAACACAAGTAAAGTAAAAGAAAGAAGTGATTAAATGAAAGCCATATTAACAACATAGTTTAATTAATGTGAACATATGACTTTTACTTTGAAAGCAGTGATGAGTAAAAAATAGATTCCCTGCTGATTACTGAATGTTTCATGAATATTCTGATGTGTTAACCTGTTTGTTTTCAGCCTCTTTCACCGCCTGGTTGACGTGGTTCAGGATCTTCTTGCAGCATTCTCCGGCTTTCTTCACCTTTTCCCTCTCTTCACCATCCTCTGTGAAAACAGACAAAATAACTTTGCAAAGAAAGAACTAAAAAGTTCAAGTGCTCCTTTTAGAATGTGTATGTAATCATATTCATACCAGAGTACTTTGCAATATTGTCCAGTAGGAGTGGGTACTTTGTCATTCGTTGCATTTCTACAGGAATGATGTCTTTTAGCTGCAGCCTGCGACATAAGCGGTTGCTCTCAGCTTCCTGAAAATCAAAGATTGGTAAAAAATATTCTTTACAAAATAAATAGAGTAATACTCCGTTTAATCAGAAATAAACCCAGCATCCAAGGAAACCACTGTCGTGATGATGTTGCGCTGACCTGCATGAATAGGTTGAACCTCTGGTCTTTTTTCTGCCTTGTCTTGATGAGCTCCAGCGCAGACGGCTGGTTGCTGCAGAACGTTCCTATTGCTTTTTTTATCTTCTCCTCTTCCTCCTCGCTGAACTAAAGCACATTTATATTCAAATCATTTAATGTTGCTCCATTTTATGACACAACATACCATCATTCTTATGATGGTATGTTGGGAACATTTGGGAATCTTAAATGTTTCAACTAAAACTTATGGCAAAAAATAAAGTAGGTCAAAGTTACTTCAATGGAGTTTGATGTTACTGTACATTTTTTTTGGCTATTTCCACAACTGAGGTCACTTTTTAAGAAATTAAAGGATTTCTAGATGCTACTTTCCTGAACTTATACAATGTTTCCAGCAAGGTCGAACTGAAATAAAAAAAAAAACTGAATTAAATTAAAACTAATATTAATGGGGAAAAACTATATTGTGCATTAATAAAACTAACTAAAACGTAATGTAATATAATAAATATAGATATGATATCCTTCGTTTTTGTGTTTATAAATCTATTTATTATCCCTCTGGCTTTTTCTGGAGCAGAACTATGTCTGACGTCTCACACAAATGATATAAAAGTCAGATAAAACTTTGAAAACTATCCAAATGTACCAGATTTAATTCTACATATGGAAAAATCTGATATTTAGTTGTTTTTTTGTTTGTTTGTTTTTTAGAAAAAAAAGTCACATTTACCAGCTGTGTGAATGTAGTCTTAGTTTCACACACAAATATTCTGTATTTGTTCGGTATGAACCGAATGGGCTGTACCAAATACAAATTTCACGTGCTGCTACATTCCTAGTATTTACAGTGAATTCTAATTATTACCAGTTGTCTCTGAAAAGGTTTTCATAAGGCCAGAAAAGTAAAAAATACTACTGTGAAATGATAATGTGAATTAATAGAAAATGTTTTCTAGAAAAACTAAACAAATTCAAAAATCAAGTTAGGATCTTGTAGTAATATGTAGTGTCTGAGATTTCTGCTCATTTTACATAGAAATCACTCTGAAAATAGAATGGGGCGCTTTGTTTTTTACAGAAAGTCTTACCCATGCCAGGAGATCATCTCCAATCTGACCAATCACAGAGGTCTCACTCCTCTTCCTGATGGCGGCCATTTGCTCCGTTATTGAAACTATCAAACAGTGGAGGAGGCCTCATTGTTACTGGTGACATCTTTATCAGCAAGAAATACACAAACTGCACAATACGTGGTCAAGTTTGGTTGAAACAACTGGACTTTGTAAAGTCCAGTCGTTTCAGAGTTGTTGAATTTAGCCGTCCGTCACCAGGAAGCCTCTAATGTAGTACAGTGACATTACCATGCAGCTGAATGATTTCCTCCAGGTTAATGAAGATGTGCTTTATGTCGTCAGGCGGAAGGATGCCGTGTCTGCTCAGTCTCTGGCAGAAGACGCCGTCCAGCACCCGCAGCTTACGCAGGTGAGCGCGCTCAGTGATGAACAGCTCTAAGAGATGGGGAGATGAACTCAGTCAGGTCTGGAAATAAACACGCTGCATTTCGGATTGTTCAGTATTAGAGATGCACCAATATGAACATACAGTATGAATAAGAAGTGGGAGTAGATAAGTTTGTCTTCTTCCTACCTGTTTTTGAGCTAAATTCATTTTTGTTTATGTCTAAATACAGTATTATTATATAAAACATGAACTGGATAATTCAGATAATTTCCTTACTGTATGTATATTACTGTATATATTGCTTTAAAAGTGGATGTATATATATTTTTTTTGTTTATTCGTTTTTGACCTACTAGAGGAATAATATGCATTTTGTTCTTTAATATGGTTCAAAATAAAGCAATATATTAAACTAAACTACGAAAATTTAAGCTAATATTGATATGTAAAATTAACGATTCTGATATGGCTGGTAACCAATATTTAGTAGTATCACATATTTTAAGGCTGCAACTAACAATTATTATTAGTAATTGATTATTCTGATGACAAATAAAAAAAGATAGAATTTTGTGCATATTTTTTTATTTAACCACTTCAAATATTTTTTATACAATATTAGAACGATAAGAAAACATATTTTATTGCTTAAAATGTAATAACACATCATTCCTTGATCAAGCTTGATCATTTGTAGCAAAGGAAGCACATCACTCATTTCTGCTTGACTTAACATCATTGATTATTTTTTGGATTACCCAATTAATAATTGGATAGCAAAAGGTGCTTAATAGAAAACATTATCTTTATTTTTATTTTTTACAGAACTTGAGCCAGGTGAAGTTAAAACTGCAACTTGAAGGGTTCTGGGTAAAACATATTTGCAGACAAAAGATTTTTTCAATCTTAAAATCTATATATTTTTTGTACAATTCCGGCTCATTTACAGGTCAGAGTGTTGTTCTTTCAGCAAATGGCCCTTTTTAGAGTCTGTGCACTCCAGTTAATGATTAATTGAGTACTAAATTAGTTGACTATTACTTCAACAATTAATTCATCACGATTAATTCAATGAATCATTTCCCGACCATCTTGCGAAAAAACTACCACCCTGTAGAAACACGACAGCGCCAAGATGGAAATAAACATCTGTTTTTAATAACAGTCCAGTTTTACTTCTGGGACTGATGCTGATATATTAAAAAAAAAAAGCTACCAACATTGCCTAATTCTGATGTTAATGATGCTTTATTGTGCATCCCTACTGAAAATGCAGTCGCCTCACCGTTGATGACTTCCTGTCGTTTGATCTCCTTTGAAGTGAGACTTGCCAAGACGCCTCGAGGGACGAGTTTCTGCCAGTTCAGAGGGTCCTCCTCACTCTCCACCTCTCCTGCCTGGTCGTCCTCGCTCTGGAAGTCAGCTGAACCCACCGAGTGCTGAATTTCCATCCTGTTGCCAGACAGAAACTATTATAGAAAACTTTACAAGAAGAAAATATTAGCTGGCAAAGTGTTTTAGGGCTGCACCTAATGATTATTATAGTAATTGAATATTCGATTGATTATTCTGACGACTTATCGGAGAAAAAGATTCGCACATTCTGCAAATGTCTCATTTCAAGCTTGTTTTATGCAAGATTAAAAATACGTTAAAAGATGCGAATGAACAAATAATAAAATTCTTTTTTTAAATAAGAAAATAAAAATATTACTGCCTAAAATACATCAATATAGCATTCCTTTAACACTTGATTATTTGTGGCAAAGGGTGCATGTGCAGCTAAAAAAATTCCAGCATCAGTTTCCGACTGATCTACTGATTAATTTTGCATAAACTGATTAATACTTGTAGAGTAAAAAGTGCTTAATAGAAGCTTTTTTTACAGAATTTGAACCAAGTGAAGCTAAAACTACCATTTTAGAAGTTCTGGTACAACATATTCACAGACAAAGAAGGTTTTAATAAATTAAGCTAAATCACTTTAAAAAAAAAACCTTGCTGTTTTTGGCAACAAGTTAATGCTTTTTTGTGTCTGGAAAATGAGCTGTTTCAAAACCTCCTAATTATCGAGTCACACTGTGCCGTTACCTAGCAACCCAAGAGGAGTTCTATCATGTTTGGTCAATGGCTGCTGGAAAAGACAAGAGTTTTCTCCAGAAACCACTTGGTGCATTCTTGCTGGTTCTGTGGGAGGCTCCACTAATGCTTTTCAAAGATGTATGGTTGTACAACCGTACATCTTTTCTGTCGGCAGCCATTTTCACGTGAGTACAAACAGAGCCCTAAAACAGCTCATTCTGAAAGGAGCTCAGAATGTAAAAACAGAACTGAACAAACTCGAATTTCATTATCTAAGATTGATTTTGTGCAAAAAATGTAATGAACATGTTTTGTATAGTCGTAACCTATTCAAGGCAGCATGATAGGCCACTTTTAAAATAATAATATTCAAAAGTTCCCTTTTGAATATTATTGATATTATTGACAATGTTTGATGAAATCAAACATTGTCAACTTTGTCTTAGGTTCATAGGAATACATATTACCAAAAGAGCTGCTGCATGTCTCATTTATTAAAGTCTGATCAGGGGAAAACTTACCTGAAGGCATCCTGGTCGTCCTCTCGGTGGTCAAGACTAGACGGGCTGAAGTCAAACTGATTGCTGATTGGACTAGAGAGGCCGTCCTGGTGTTCTGCAGCCTGCTGCCCGTCACTGAGTCTTGACTGGATGCAAAATGGAGAGACACCTGCATGGAAAAGAAAAAAAAAATACATAAAAACCAATCCAGAATGGGTTTGTAGCTTCTGTTTCATTAAATAATATCACAGTTTTTCATTAACCAGAGAACATTAACTTTAGCATTGATGTAACTGCTGTAATCTTCTGTAACTCAGAAAATTACAAGTTTTCTTAAACCTGCAAATGAACAAGAAGCAGAGAAATCTTACTGGAGTCTGTTTCTTGTCCAGTCGAGTCGGCGGAGCTGGGACCCAGGGAGGCAACAGAGATGGTGGACTGGGTGCTGGTGTCCGACCCCTGGCTGAGCTGATTCGCTCGGCTGCGTCCAGGGTTCGAGGCAGGATGGTCGACTGGTTCAGGGATCACGAAGGCCGGCTGAGGGAACTTCGGAGAGCGCTGCTTATTAAGCTCCACAGACTTAACCACTGCACAGAGACAACACATGCAAACAAGTAGAACTGCAGTATTTTTGTGTATATTAATAATTATAGTTAATGAGACCAATAAAAAAGTTTTTCCTTACCCAAAGTGGAGTCCACTCTGCTCAAACGTCGAGGAGGAACAAGGAGGTTGGGAAACCGAGGCTTCTTCCAATCACCATCTTTTTCAGGTTTGCTTCCTCTCTATGTGCAAAACAATAAAAAAAATTAAGGTACGATCATAAGACAGTTGAATGAAAAGGTGAATTCACTTTCTTCACTGAATCAGTGAAAAATATGAGAATAAGGAGGCTGTACCTTAATTTTGGGCAGGAAGGTGATGCGTGCACGTTTTTGTTCAAGACCGCGAGGCTCCTTCACTTTCACCCCAAGATGCTTCATGTAGGTCAGAATCACATACTGCATAGCTTGGCTGCACAAATTAGACAGAAAACACAATGTTAGGTAATATACGGAAATCTTGTGCTGTGACAAAAACATTTGTATCCTCAAATACTGTTTTACTGTTTTGACACTTAAATGTTTCAAATCATCAAAGTTAAGCAGAGTAACTACAAAGCCCTGTTTTCAAGTTTATGTAATTATGTTTTTATCGGAAACCAAGGAAAAAACACATTTACTTGATTCTTGTTTTATAGCGCAATTTGTTTTTCTGTTAGTAGGATGCAAAAAAAAACATATGACTAGAAGCTCAAAATGTCTAAAATTTAATTTCATGCTAAAAAAAATATTAAATAACTATAAAAAAGACCAAAAAATGGTCCAGCTTTTTAATATCCCATGTCATATAATTCTGACTGTCGTAGCTATAATGTGACTGTAGAGATCGCTGTTTCTTCTGCAGCAAAAGATAGAAAGACAGACAGAACAGTAGAGCAAAGGATAGAACAAATGATAGAAGGAACACACAATATAACAAACAATCAAACACTGGCAGAACTAATGAATGAAGAACAGAAAGGACACTGGAATTAAAAGTGCTTCTGCACAGTACCAATATTTACAAGTAAAACACAGGTATTTATAAACAGGCTTTTCATGCGTAACAAGATAAAATTTGCAGCGCTTCAATTGGAAATGAAAAAGCAGAACAGAAACTAAGATACGTCACAGAAACAGATTTATCTGACTGCCCAGCAATGATGCATGAAAAGAAAAAGTCCCTGTTCTCACCATTTCTCCTCTTCTGAAGCTTGAGTCGTTGGCCTGCAACACCAGCCACACACACACACATACACATTAATTTCTGAGGATAAATTTGTGTTTTTTTATAGAGTTTGGACTCAGACACTCACAGGATATCCTCAATTTTGGCGAGGATGTGTTCTGCACAGGCGCATTCCTTCTCCAGCGCCGGCTGGTCCTTCCCCCGCTCCGAGTCCAGCTTGGACAGCTCATCTTCAGCCAGGGTCAGACCCATGCTGCGCTTTTGTCTGCAGCACAAAGACCACCGGTTTAACTCCTTCTGTATCTCTTAGGGAAACCTTTCCATTTCTCCTGTGGATGTTACCTGAAGTCCTCCAGGTTCTTGAGCAGGTCTGACAGAAGAGAGTCTTGTAACACCTGAGTGTATTGTTTACACAGATCCTCTGGGATCAGCTCCAGCCGTCGCTTCTCTAAAACACAAACAACCAACAACAACCGTCAACAGTCACATCAGTCAGGTTGTAGTTCTTTCACAGAAAGAACTGGTGAGGTTAGAACATTTAATAAAAATTTTGGGAAGAAAATGCACTCATCCTTTAGGGAGCCAACATGTTTAATCAAATATTATGTAAAAGTCACATTTTGCACATTTTTGTACTTCCATCTTGGTCTCCACTTCTTCTAAAAATAACCAAAGCTTTAAAAAACGAAACACTCAGCCGTTTTTTTGGCAATAAGTTAATGTTTTGAGAGGGCACAGCACTGTCACTTAGCAACCCAAGTCCAGCCCCATTAACTAGTAACACAAGCTGAGCTACAGAAACCACTAGCTGCATTCTTGTGTGTTGTGCAGGAGGCACCGCTTCTACTTTTCTAAGATGTGCAATTGTATAATTACGCATCTGTTGCTGCAATGTTGAGCTGGGGTGTGGTCAGTAGGAGTTTGTATTGAAAGTGACAAGATGCCCTAAAACAGCTCATTCTGAAAAGAGCTCAACATAAGCAGAACTGAGCAGACTCAAATCTCATTATCTAAGAATGATTTTCTGCAAAAAAACGTAATAAACATGTTTTGTGTAGCCCACAGACCTACCTTAACCTGTTCAAGGAAGAGTCATATGTCTCCTTAATCTCCAAAAAGTTAATTTGTAATTTACCAAGCGGGGGAATTACAAACATTCCGGTTTTTTGCAATTCTGCGATCACAAAAATCAACAGATCCACACAGTTTTCTTCACTAATGGATAATTTTGATATTATTACAAATTTTCCGCAAAAAGGATAGTTAGCAAAAAGGATAGGTGGGAGTTAGCTGTTTAAGTGACAGCTAACTCCCACCTGCAGGAGGCAGTATTTCTTACTTCTACTACTCCTGCTGTCTCAGCCCTGCTTGATGTAAAGTTATAGTTTGTGATTGTAACGGAAAGTGACCTATTGAAATTCTTTAAAAATGTTTGTCTGCTTGTTATTTTCTTATCTTTTTTTTTTTCTATAAGTAGATTTTTGAAGAGGTTTAATGAGTAAAAAATATAGCAAATATTTCTAAAGTAGCACAAAAAAAACTGTGATTTCAATTGCAAAACACTCACAAAAAAAGCCTGGATGGACTTGCATTTTGTAATTACTCAGCTGATTTTTCTTTTATACAGACGAACCCAGGTATTCCTCGGGTTACCATGAATACCTGGTATTCCACCAGTGAATACCTAAAATCCAAGAATGCCTAAGCTCTAAAAAGGCTTATAACTGCCTATTTTAATAGTTTAAACATCAGATATTCTTTAATATGGATTATATTAATGTTTGGTTCCCTTACCTAATTCTGCTGCTATTGTTTCAGGAACTGGTACTTTTAGATTCTGGAAAAGAGAAAATGTAAATGAGTAAGAATTATGTCCACAAACCAGATAAATAAAATAGAAGAAAGGAGAACAGAGATTAAACTCACTGCTGTTCTATCTAAGAAGAGAGAGTGGAACTCCATAAAGAAGCGTCGACTCTCCTTGGAGCTGGTTTGTTTGTGCATTTCTGCATAGAGATAACAAAGCTGACGGGGAAGAAAACACTGAATGAGTTTTAATTTATTCCACTTTCTAGCCTCAATTAAAAAAAAACACATTATGTTGTCAGGAAACAGCATTTCTCCATTAATAATGGTCTCCCACAAGGCTTTATATACGGTACACTTACTTTTATAGGAACATTTTAGTTTTTTCAATATCTCTGTTTAATTTGTCAAACCAGATTTTGTTTCCCAATAATAAACCCTGGATTTTAAAAGATGTAATCCACACATTAAACTGAACAGTCCATGAAAACCCTCACAGCAGGTCATATTTACAGATTCTATCAGACAAACACATTTCCTGTGGTCAGGAAATGTTTTAATTTTGACAATTTGTTATTTCAATTTAAGTTTAAAATGCCATCAGGTTGTTATTTTTACTCGGGATTTGGTTACATTATGTGCACCTCTTTATATTTAAGCATCACAAAGTCATGCTGCACACCACAATACTTTTAAAAATGTTTTTCATTAATTATGGAGACCCAAGATGATAAATATGTGTATCAAAACATATTAAAAACATTGAAATTATTTAGTCACACAAATTATACATAATTATTAAGCCATTTATGTAATCATTTTCCATTCATGGTGCTATATTCAAAATGCCACATGATTGGTCAAATCCCTCAGCAGTTTACCTGCAAACCAATCACCTTGTAAAAATCAGTGTTAGACCCGCCCACTTTAAAAGATTAGGCTGACAGAAACCCATAATATTCTGCAACACAGTTTTATAAAATTATAATAATAATATTAATTAAAATTATTATATAAAAAATTACAAATATATATCTACATAAGACTTTGATGTGCAGTGAAGACAAATTTGGATCTTTTTTTCACATTTACTTTAGTATTTAACAAATTGATTACTTGTTGAGCATTATTAATCTACTATGCAAAGTGTATTTATAGTCTTATTAAATCACATATATTCATACATTAACTTATTTAGTTTACTGATTTGTTGCCCTTTGGATGATCAGCATATGGATGGAAACTTAAAAGTTTACAAACAAACATTGCAAATTCTTCATCAAGTTCCTTGGAAGGTTTTTGGGAAATAATACAAGATATTCGATATAAAACATCAAGAAGTTACAGGGAATTAATATTATCATTTCTCTTCCTTTTCATTTCAGAAAGGCTTTGAGAAATTAAAGTCTAAGGTTTTGAAATTTGTTGGCATGTGGAAAATAATTAGTTTATTCTTAAGAAAAGTTTTTCTAAATCATACATTTAGAAAAACATACCATTTAATGTTGTATCTCTGTATGCCTTAATTTTATAACCAATTATTAACATTATTGTCAATGTTCTGAGCAAACTGCACTGTCAAATAATAGGTAAGGCAGTGATCGGTGTTTATGAACGTACCAGAGGAGCAGCCTCGAACTGGGACACCACATGATGGAGGAAGACAGCCAGGTGAGCCGGGCGAGACTTAAGCAAGTCAATACTCTGAAAACAGCTGCACTCGCCGTTAATCTGAGAACAGAAATATGTTCATCAGATAGGCATCATGTGGTTCATTTTCCTGTGAAAAGTAAAAACAGGTTGTTAAAACGATACCTGTTCTTGTTGATAGTCAAAGTAGTCGTCCTCTGCTCCGATTATCTGGGGGTTTAGCGTGTATGGAGGGCTTGCCACAGAAGAATGAGGACTGGAGTCCTAATTGACACATTCAAGAAGAAATGCTGGGTTAAAGATTGGAAACACACACAAAAACAAGTCATTCAAAAACAATGGGCACAAGAAGGTTGCATTATACCACAACTTTAAGGTTTCTTTGCGGAATTTGTGGGTTACTTTCCACAACTTTTTTCTGACTGTTGTAGGTCACTCACTTTCTGAAATACGGTGGTAACTTTTCAACAATTTCATGGAACTTGAAAATTCATCCATTGAACTTACAGGTTACTCTCATCAAACTTACAAAGAACTTCCAAGTTTTTCATCTTGAACCCAATTTTAATTCCAGAGAGGCCAGGTACATGGTTCTATTTCCTGAACTTACAACAACAGTTGTTTTTCTCCTAATGGGTTACTTAAATTTCACATTCCCTGGTATTATAAATTACTTTTCAGTATGCTCACAGAATTTGAAGGGCACTTTCTAAACTAACAGATTGTAGTTACTTTCTCATAATTTACAAGATATTTTCCAGAATTTTTGCTGAACGTGCAGGTTACATTTTGGCCTTAAAGATTACATCTTAATTACATTCCTATAACTTACAAGTTACTTTCCAGAACTGCACACATGTTATATTCCAGGACATTTGCAGAACTTGCAAGTTATATGCTGAACTAAAAGGTTACATTCTGCTTATGTTCTTATAATTTACAAGTTACTTTCCAGAACTTCACGGTTATATTCCAGAATGTTCACTCAATTTCCAGAATGTAATTTGCAAATTACATTCTGAACTTATACATTACATCCTATTTACTTACTAATGATTTAAAAGCAACATTACAGAACTTTCGCTAAACTTGCCGTGCCATTGCAGGGGGACCCGGGAAGCGGTATGGATGAATGGAGAAAAAAAAAAAAAACGATGAACGTTATGTGTGCTGGGGGTGTTTGAGTGGATGGAAGAGTATGACAGGGAGTCTCTGAGGATCTCTCTGCCTCCCCACTGCCGTAACTTGAAGGCTACTTTCCAGAATTTTGTGGTGACTTTCCAGGAATACATACGTGAATTGATAGAAATTATCAATAGCTTGCAAGTTACTTACCAAAAAATTACATAACAGTACTTTTCCAGAAATGTACAGTAAAATTTCAGGAATCTAGCATGTAAATTTTGTGGGACTAACTTGTGAACAAGACATGAGGAGTTTGTGTTATTTTACTTTGAAGTAGATAAAACAAGTTTTAATGTCTCCATAAAACTTTCATGTCAAATTCAGAATCTTCAGTGGTTTACAGTTTAAGACAACGAGTGACTTTCAACAGCACAATTTTTTGGTTCAGGTTTTTCTTATCTTTTATTGTTATAACATTTTTTTCCTAAAAGACAAATAAGTAAGGAGAGTGCATAAACTTTCAGACCTTTAGGTGTACTGACCACCCAAACTCCTGTTTTTGTGTGATTATATAGTGTTGCCAGGGCAAACCCAGGAAAATAATTAAGCATCACTCTTATCCCACTAATCTCTGCTCCTAATTGTTGCTGCTCATGTTTGAGCTGTAGCCTTGCAGGGCAGAGCTGCTGTTTCTTTTGGAGCTAGGCAGTGTTTGAACACTTCACTGGAGCTGACTAATTAGGGCACACTGTGGGCTTTTCGGAAGGGGAGTAGGCTCCCTAGGTCCTGCTTTTACAGGAAGTGTGTAAATATGCAGAAGCAAATAGTACTTCCCTGGAGATTTTATGGGAACTTTCAGTTTCCTGATGTTTATATGTAGTCTGTACTAATGGTAGTCATCTAATTCTGTCTGACTTTCTTCTGCCTTTCTCAAACGCCCATATAGCATGTTGCACATCTTTCTGCAGATGTCAGTAATTTACATTCCTAGTTTAAATTGAAGAATTAGTCAACAACCAAACTATCTAAAGTTCTAATTGTTGTAACATTAAGCTAAATGTTTAAATAATATTCCTTTTTTTGAGTACCGCAGCAGAAAAAAAAAAGTATATTATGCTACTCAATAAAGCGCACAAGACTAAATTAATGTAAAAATATCTGCTAAAAATGATACTCTAAAGGTTGAAGAATTACTTTCACATTTTCTTTTTTAATTGCTAATGTTAGATTGCATACAAAGAGCCAGCTAAAAATGGCAAGTCCACCAATCCCATAATAGCATGATGTATTTATACTATATTCTTTATAACAGGTGTAGTTTTTTGTTATTAGTGGTTTTCCGTAAACCCCAATTAATAAGCCATGTCTGTTGCACCTCCCACCTTTTTCCATCCACTCAACTTTCAATGGGTATGTCATAACTTTTCACAATAATAACATTTTCTGAGACATTAAATTTAGAATTTTCATTATCTCTAAGCCGCAAATATAAAAACTATATTGAATAAAGACGTGATGAACCTATATGTAGATGAATTTCACTTTCTGAAATGAGTGACAAAAAACATGGACAGGTCATGACATTTAAGTTTTTTTTATTTTTACTTTGGGAGACATTAATCCTGTATTAACCTTTAGATTCCCTGAAATAAGCTGCTGGTGGCCACGCCTCCAACCTCAACATGTACACTTACAAGTGAAAATGGCTGCAAACTGATGAGCATTTATACAACCGTACGTCTTTGAAAAGCAGGAGTGGAGCCTCCTGCACAAACAACAAGAATGCAGCAAGTGGTTTCTGGATGGGAAGTCAACAACAAAATACTTGTCTTTTCCAGCAGCCATCAGTATGTGTAAGCTCATGCAGTGGTAAGACCAGCTGACCAAATGTTGTGGAGCTCAGCGTGGGTTGCTAGGTAACGGGGTAAGTTCCACTGGGGTTGCTAGATAATGGGCAGTCCTTTGCTGAGGTTGGTAGGTGGTGGACAGTGCCTGCTAATTTTTTATGTTAAATTTGGAAGGTTTGTGAAACGGCTCATTTTCCAGGCACCAATAAACATTACAAAACACAGATGGGTGGTTTTTTAAGCACTTGGGATGTTTTTAGAAGAAGTAAATACCCAAATAGAAAAATGTGCAAAATGTGAATTTTGTAAAATTAAAAAATAAAATACTCCAACTGTTGTTGGAGTATTTTATTGCAACTCACTTGCAACTCAGCCTTAAGAAGATTCTCAGTAATACTGAACATGTATTTTCAAAGATTTATTTTTAAAATCAGAATTGGGTTAAGATGGAGAAGGAGATGGGAAACGTGTGTATGTAGGTGTGTGTGAGTAAATCTTACAGTGTCAGGAGCTTCTTCAGTGTCGGGGGACGAGCAGAAATTCAGGTCATCTTGGCGGCTAACGTCCAGACTCTGAAGTGGCGATTCTCTTTTTCCAGACGCCTCTGGACTGAGAGTGCTGTGTGTCTAATGCACACACACATACACACACACACACACACGTATCACCACACGTAAAAAACACAAGAGCTGAACCCAAGTGATTGTTTAGTCTGGTGCTGAATACTGGGAAATCCCCCAGAGATTGCTAAGTAGGACCATTTCTTCACTATTTTTAGATGCAGTGATAAAAGGGTTTTTATGATAAAGGAGCTTGTGTAAGCAGTGTTTAGCTTCAGAGGGGCTTTAACTACAGCTTATGACTAACATTAGTTCTTGGCCAGCTGAGGCACCTTTTAAAAAAGTCAAGCTTTAAATCTGCAGCAGAGATTTAATCACCAATGTGCCTCTGAACTTTGTTCTTTAGCACATCAGTACAGAGCAAGAAAGAGAACATCAATATATACAAAAAGCATTTTTCAAATTTTCTTTAATCAAGAAATCACTTGACGAAAGACATTTTAAATATCAAACAATAAATAAAACGGCAATAAAAACCACGGCGCACAAACAAAACCATAAAAACAATGGATCATATCTCTGTAAACAAGATTCTCCTTCAAAAATTACTAATCAGAATTAAAATTATTAAGCTCATTTTAATTTATCATGGGCTGCACAGTGAAGCAGTTGGTAGAGCTGTTGCCTTTCAGCAAGAAGGTTCTGGGTTCGATTCCCAGCCCAGGGTCTTTCTGCACGGAGTTTGCATGTTCTCCCTGTGCATGGTGGGTTCTCTCCGGGTTCTCCGGCTTCCTCCCACAGTCCAAAAACATGACTGTCAGGTTAATTGGCCTCTCCAAATTGTCCCTAGGTGTGAGTGTGTTGTTTGTCCTGTATGACTTTGTGTTGCCCTGCAACAGACTGGTGACCTGTCCAGGGTGACCCCGCCTCTCACCCGGAACGCTTGCTGGAGATAGGCACCAGCGCCTCCCAACCCCATAAAGGGCAAGGGTGAACAGAAAATGGATGGATGGATGGATGGATGGATGAATTTATCATGCCATTAATTGCTTATTGCGACAGGCTTATATTTACACACTAGAAGATGTTACTGATTTGTTTCCAGTTACAAGCTGTACTTACAGCATTGCTGTTGGTCGGCGACGTATCTTCACTGTTCCGTTCCTTCAGGAGAGTCCCATCATCTCGCTCATCTTCATCACGACTCCTGGACCCTGAAGCCCCTTCCTGAAACATTAGCAAGTCTCTGGTGAAGCAACAACCTCCACTAATGTGAAATATGTGTTGTCATTTGTTGCCTGAAATTCACTCTCTCTCCAGAATTTATTTTATTTTATTTAGATACAGACAGTTGTTTTTTTTCAGTCCCACTTTTACAACTTTTCTGTTTCATTTCAGTCATGATAGGTCAACTATATTATTCAGTCGTAATGTTAGTTTAGTTGGGTGAGAGTAACTTGATTGAGTAATAACAGTGCAGTAGGTCTGGAGCAGAATTGTATAGTATCTATGTTACACTTACTCAGTCACATTTACTTGAGTTACTTTTTGGAAAATATGTATTTTAACACAAATAAAATCACACATGACTAGGTTTGTTCAAGAGATAAGTCATTTAAAAAACATGCCACGCGACATTCCAGCGACTTTCTGTCGTCTTCTTCGTCTTTTCTGCCAGTAGTAACATCTAGTTGTTGATCACATGACTTGTGTGATGCGAAAAAAAGTGTTTTCCATGTGGTTTTATGATACACACTAATTTAGAAAAAAAACCCATCTCATCCTAGTGCAAAAACTTTTTATTGAAAAATGTGAGTTTTTTTTCTAAATTGCCATGTTTCCAACAAGCAAATTCATTTTCATAATTCCAATTTGCACTTTTATATGGTGAACGGAAATGCAGTTACCTAAAACAAATCTAATAAAAATAGTTCTTATCGTAACGTTTATCATTATCACAATAGTACTGCCAAATGTTGTGATAAAACTAAGTCCATATCAACTTGAGTACTGTCTCTGGGTACTCTGGTCTGTGGTCTTACCCCATCAGACAGAGTGCAGTTATTGTGGTTCTGGGGGATCCCACTCAAAAAGCTGCTCCGCTCTGCACTGGACAGTGCAGGTGAATTGGGGGCTGAAAGAGGAAGAGGCAAGCTGACTTCTTCATGTTCTTCCTTCTCCTGCGCCTCATCCAGGGGCATTTGGGAAAGACCTGGAGGCCTCCCCAGCACCGTCAGCGCTACATAGGAACCCGCTGAGAGACAGTGAGGAAAACATCTGATCAAACTTTTAACAGTTAAATGGCTGAAATAAGTATCTTTAACTTGCTGCACATTTAAAATGAACAGTGTCTATATCGTATCACATAAAGTGATTTATATATTGCTGTAAGGTGCTGAAGGTTTTCTATATATTTAAATATATTTGAACTTCTCAGGGGTAACTGAATATTTAGCATCATACTAAGAAATAACTGGACCTGTTTGTTTGATTGACTTATTTCTAAGAATAGTTTGTCTATGGAAGTAAATTTTTTCTCAGAATTCTGACTTTTTTGTTCCGGAATTCTGACTTTAATCTCAGCATTCCAATTCTGTGTTAATATATGTCAAAATCTAAATAAATAACTAAATATTCTTAGGAATATGTCAATTATTTTGTTGGTGAAAGCCTGTCTCAAATTGATTTGGTAGGAAAAATTATTAAGACTCAAATAGTGCATAAACCAGTTAAAAGTCAGACTTCTTTATTTTTTCAGTGGCCCCAAACCTCTTCTGTATTTTTCTCAAAGAGTCATCATAGAAGGGAAATAATAGGATAATAATAAATAATAGAATCAAGTTTACATAACATAACACAAGCCTGTCATCACATTGTAACTGTTTAACTGTTGCTTTGACCACATTGACATTCATGAAACTTCACTAATAGGAGGCGTACACTTACATTTTATTAACTTCACAACCTCTTTGTGGTTTGATCGAGTAACTAAAGTCCCGTTAACCTGTTAAAAAAGGAAAAACTAAGAATTAATTTCTAAAATGCTGATGCATTATTTATGCAATTACACATAAATCAAATGCAGAAACAGTGTAGATTTTAGCATTAACCATATCAATGGAACACAAAGAAGAGCATAAATATAAAATAAAAAGAAATAAAAGCGAAAAGGTGCTAATATTAAGCTAACACTACTGCTAGACTAATGCAAGCTAATGCTAATTTATCTGGTTTCTAACTGTATTTCAGTATTTTAGATAAGCTGCAATCAAATGTAGGAAATGAAATAGAAATTAAACAAAACAACAGTAATAACTGTATTACCTTATAATACATACATTAAGTAGTTGAAAGTGGAAAAAGTGATAAGCTAATGCAAAGCTAATAGTATTTTGCTCTAAATCACTTTAAGCATTTCAAGTAAGTTGCGTATCTGAAATTCCTAATTTGACTGAAGCCTATTTTGACACACATACAATGTAAATAGTTTACTTGGGTTTTCTAAAAATCATCCATCCATGATGGCTGGGGAGGAAAAGCCCTTTTTAGAACTTGGAGAAGGAAAATGGCTTAAAGTGACGCATGATGCCCACCTTAATGATCCGATCTCCTGTTTGGACACCGGCTTTCATTGCAGCTCCATCTGCATCAGAAAAACAAGGAAAGTGAGAGACGCTGCTTTTATAAATGTGCTGTAATAATGTTTGTCTACATCTCTTCCAGCCTTACCTTCCTTCACCAGCTGCACAAACACAGGGTTGTCTCCACTTACTGTCAGACCAAAGCCATTTTTATCTCTTTGGATAATCACACAGCGCTGGACCAGACCTGCCATTTTTACGACAAATGAATAAAAAATTGGAACAAATGCTACAAAAGCCTCTAAAATTAAGTTATAAATTAAAAAAATCCATCCTGGATGTAGCTGAGATCTCTGTTTTTTTGTCCCTGTGGTTGTTGGTGTTACCGATTGGAAAAAAAAACTCTGCAGGAAATGACAAATCAACAATATGAAACAAACAGAGCTTCAGAGACAGCGGCAACAAGAACCACCGAGGATCATTCCCATCATAAACTGGAAGATGTTAAACCATCAATACCAAGTGAGTTTTACATTGACATGGACTGAAGAAAGAAGTTTAAGTCAAAAATCAACACCTTCAAGCTAGACTTAAATTTGCAGCTGCCTATGTGGATAAGCTAAATATCCTCTTCTTATTTCTCTAAAAAGAAAATAAACTTGTTATTTTACATTCAAACATGAACCTTCAAAGACACATAACAAAGATTGCAAATTCGGCCTTTTATTACCTGCAAATTCGGCCTTTTATTACCTGCGTAAAAGGTCGACTTCTTGTTGTGACATTAGAGAAACTTATCCAAACATTATCTTTAGTCGAATTGATTACTGCAACAGTGTCTTCATAGGGCTGGAAAATCAATCAGATCCGGAACGCTGGAAAAACCATTTGAATTTTGGGATCTATGATCTCATTCCCATTTAGTTTTCAAAAATTATAGTTTTTTGATCTGTGAGAACTTCTGAGCTGACGATTTTGGCCCACATGACAGAACGTTTGGATACCCCTGCTCTAAACAGTTACAAATACATAAATCTGCTGATGAAAAGCAAATGTCTAAACTTCCTTAAATCTACAATATGATTAAGAAAATATTATTTAGACAAACTAGAGCAACTGAAGGATTTCAGTTGTACAGACTCCTGTGAGAGAGCTGAGTGGATAATTGGTTGTCTTCTGGACTCCATGAGAAGCCTCAAGACTTCAGGGTGAACAAAAGGGCAGGAAGGATTAATGTCAACCCCGTAACCCAGGCAACCACCCTAACAACGGGGCCAACACTTACTGCGTCTCTGCACATCTGCACAACAACCTCACAGTCAAATACTGACAGTTTATTCATTTCATTATTCAAACTAAAGCGACGGTGGGAAAAGTGGAACGAGCCTGTTCTTTCTTAATAAAGTGAGCCGTTAAAGTAGAGTACTGAGAGATATCTTTGTCTCACCTGTTGGGTCAAACTCGTGTTTAAGAGGATTTCCCATGCTTTGTGTTTTTGTCTGCGAGAATGCTCTGGGTCCTGTGAAGAAAAGACGACAAATGAGAGAGAGAGAAAAAAATCGCTGACAGAAACGATGTTCTCATTTTTTCCCAAATTAAGGCTGTTTTCACACCTGATAGTCCAGTAGACTCGGTTTGATTGGGGACCAGAATCACAACATTCATTACATTTTCAGCTGTTGTGGTTCACTTTTACACTGCACTGCACTGGGTTTGGTTTGTTGGTATCCAACAAACCATAATACAATAAATTGTTATTGTATTGCAATAACAATTTAAATGCATACTATATCTCGAAATGCAGTTCCCATAAAACTCTTGTTTTATAATCTGCAGAAAACTGCAGAAAACAACACAATATTTACACATTTTTAAAGTTTTGAATATTTCTTAGCAGAACAGATTTACAAAGACTTTTCTGTGCCATGACAGTTTTAAGACAGTTTTAGCTTAATTAGTACTCTGTGTGTTGTTCTTTCAACAAATGGTCTTCTTTAGAGTCGATATACTCCATTTAATGATTAATAGATTATTACATAAGTTGACAATTATTTTAACAATTGGTTTGTCACAATTACTCAGATTAATCATTTCAGTCCTACAAAACAGCATATTATGATTTCCTGTTTGAGTTACATGATAGAACCTTAATTACACTAACAAGGACCTAAACCATCTCCATGCTCGTCTAATTTGTTGTTTAACTGACTTAACCTTTGTGAGAATTTAAAGGTGGAGGTTCATTTATTATTAGCAGAGGCTCCTTCTCTCCTCGTTTCCCTTTGCTGCTGCTGTGTCTCGTTCCAAAAGGAGGGGGGGATTTTGTTTGTCCAGCAGCCCCTCCCTGGACAATGGGGGCCCTGGACTTTAAACAATGGCTCCCACGTCAGAGCCTGCTTACTATACGGAGACTTTGTGGGACAGATTCCCGGAAACAGCGACCAGGGTTTTTGGCACAGCTTCAGCTTCCTGAACATGGGAGAAGGCTGCGAAATAAAACGGAGGGGAAGGAGGTTTTTGTGAGGGAAGGCCAAGGGCTACGCTGTGGCAATTTTAACAAAGCTTGCAGAGTGAAGGATCCTGTCTGAATGCAGGAAAGTGGAGGGAATGAACGAAATGTTGAAACAACAGATTCAGGGAATTAGAACAATTTTCCTTTAGACTAAACATTAAGCAAATGTTTAGTCTGGATTTTAGCCTCGCAATCATAGGCAGAACCAAGCTCACGTTGGATCGGGGAATAAAAAAGGTGATGACCTTAAAACTCAAGAGAGGCTCCTTGCTATGGCTGGAGAAGATCAGAAGTTGATAAGAGATGCATATAAAAGGACAGATGACATCCTGCTCAGTGGGTGGCGACTAGCGGAGCAGCGTCCAAGACATGAAGGAAGTTTCCAGATTCATCCATTCATTTGATGCAGGGGCCGTGACCTGCAGGTCTGGAGCCGTAAGAGGCTTTTAATAACTTTGATAAAAACTTAACAAAGAACCAACTTTAGGATGCATTCCACTTTTTATCACTACTGATACCGATATCTGAGGTTTAGTGGATACTGATCCGATACAGATAAACAGTACTGAACTGACTTAAAACATTTCTGTTTTTAAACACAGATGTAAATGTACTGAGTTACAAATTTATAACTCTGCACCAGTACACCACACTTAAATAGATCGATAGCTTTACAAGCTCGATCAAATATGTAAGAACAACATAATTTGTTCAGCCACTGCAAAATAAATAATTGACGAGGACAAGAGGTTGATTTGAGCTTGGTTGACTAACTTGTTGCAGTTTATTTTCCAAAAATAAACTGCAACAAACATTTTTTCAAGTGGTTCAGAAAGTGTAATTAGTAATTCTAAATATAATGTAAAATAAATAATGAAGCATAATGTCACTCGGAGCACAAAGACAGAATAGATCTGCCCTCCTGGATCAAACACAGGAGGTAACTTCTAGATACCCAGTCTAGAAGTTTACAGATATTAATATTGGATCAGTGCATTATATTAACAATCTAATAACAAATGCCGGTTTTAGCAGTTTTTCAAATGTTTTTGGTGGAATAATTGCACTAAACGTGTAAAACAGCCAGTCATATTTTTTAGGTCTTTTTTATTGTTATTTGGTCGAAAACTATGTACTTTTTCAGAATCAGCTTTTTAGGCTGATTCTGAAATCAGCCTATAAAGGGAAACTATGTCCCTAAACAAGAATTTCAACTTTGATTTCAAGCGCTCACGGCGTACAGACAATAGGCAAAAATACCAGACGTGTAATGTGGTTGTTCATCTGTTGGGAATAACATGAAAGGATATTAATTAAACACAGTCACTAATTTCTTACCCTTGTATGTAGAAGATCTAATAACATCAGACATGTTCAATTAGTCCCTAAAAAATACAAAAACAAACAAAAAAACAAACTTGCAGAGAAGCAGAATTTTAAAAAAATTCATTTAAATTTAACTTAAGTGTACTGTAAAAATTAACATGCATCTCAATTCTATCCCGTTTACTTAATGAATGTTCTTAGATTTAGCTTGTTGGACTTCCAGCTCTCCAGCCGTCCTTCCCTGTTATCATCCCAGAGGAATTGTCTGGTATTTTTGGCATCCGAGGCAGAAAACAAGCAAAGAGAATCAAGAGCAGCAGATACAGCTGCAGACTGGCACCAGGAATATAACTTAAAGTTTGCAATTATCCAAGTTCCAGACTGAATGAAGGATTTATCCTTGAATCTTTAGGACGTTTTTCTCAAACATAATAATCATAAAAATGTCCAGATTTGTTCCAGTTGAGTTAATCACATAACATCACTGTGATTTTATGAAAAGTATTGGTTGCCATTTAATGCTGGAAAGTTACAGCCAGGAAGCTTTAAACTGGTTTGATAAAATCATAATTGACCGAAGAATTAACATTTTTTCTTCAGGCAGAAGTACATGGCAAAAGTATTCATGCACCCTGTACCTTTAATCATTTTGTTACTTTACAACCACAAGCTGCAGCATATGTAATTTGGGGGTTTATGTAACAACACAAAGTAGCAAATAGTTCACAAGTTGAAAGAAAATGATGTTTATTTTTCACAAACTCTGAAGACCCTCAATGAAATCTGTTGCAACTAGTTGCCTTTAGCAGCCGGCTAACTAGCATGTAGCAGTAATCTGCCTTGGTGTGATTTTTTATTTCATCCTGAACGCAGTTCTCACCATGAAACACGGCGGTGGGATGTTTTCCTACAGCCCACATACTTAAACAAAACATAACATTTTAAATTTAAATATTACATCTGACCAATAAAAATAAAAACATTCTTAATACAGAAATGAAGCCTCAATAATGTATGTTTGAAATCTGCTTAAAGTTAGCCAGTTTTCAAAAGGTTCTTTTAATCTATCAAATGAGCTTCATTGGAACGGATATTTTTAATTTAATAATTAAATTTTAATATGACTGAAGGCACTTTGCATCATTTGATGGTTGAAAATCCTGAATAACAAATTCAAAACAATAAATAGATTTGTTGTTGAGCTTATATGTCTCTTTATTCAATAATTTAGCTGCAAAAGGGTTTTTAGATTGAACATTTTGCCTATTTTATCAAGGATCCACTTAAAAAAAGCTTTTTTAATTTCAATGGGCTTTTTATCCTAGTAAAATAAAAGTTAAATAACAAGATATACATGGTTTTCAATAGAAATGTTATTCATTATTTACAGGCCCTGCAATTAACTTGATTAAATATTTTAATTGAGTCCTACCTCAAGTCATAATATGATAAACTGTGTATTACTTGGATTACTTTTGTTTATTCTTCAGAAATTTCTTCACGTCCAGCACTGGTCGGTTTTTCCTTTTGTCAGTTTTTTCTCGTTTAATTTTCTCCTTCCAGTGACCTTCAATCTTCACAGATTGTAATTTCAGTCATGACATTTAACAACAAAGGCTTCTAAATTAAGTAGGAACTGTTGTTTTATTGTTTTTTTGTTGCAAACTGCAGCTGCCTGCTTTGATTGTTGTCTAATTATGGATTGTCCACTCAGGTTTCAGTTATTCTAGCGACATAATATGCACAGCAGAAGCAGTCGCGCAGGTTTTTAAATGTCATAGAGCAAATACTCAGATGCATTGTGTCATAAAAAGCAACAGTCAACTCACTAAATTTTATTTTAAAACATATTAGTTAATGGAATCATGCCACTGTAGTCAAGTGTGCTCATTTCCTTTGGTTGGACTTCCTTTGTCGTTCTTATGCATCACAATACGGTGCCATCTAACCTTCCCATATTTTCCACAAGTGAATTTTTCATATGAAAGTGTGATTTGGATGCGAAGGACCACGTCTTTTTTTTATTTATTTTTTATGTTGTTTTTAACACATTTGTAGAGTTTAAAACTTTGCAGTCAATCAATTAAAACATGTAATCAGTTTAATCAAACTCCATAAGCTTGAAGTATAAATACGTACACAGTTGTGGTTCTTGCAGGAATGGTGCCTCCTTTTGCTGCCCTCCATCACTTAAAACGGGGCATTATCTGGGTTTTATTACAACAGAAATCTTGTCTCCCACTACTCAACAGCAACTAAGAGCAAATTACACCTCTACAAATGCATACAACATTAGTGTGAATGTTGTATGCATTCACACTAATAAGCTATATTTTGTTTTCTAGCTTTTGGGTGCTCCACCTTTTCTGATGCCACACTGGGCAACTGCCCATAAGCCCCATGTCAAAAACTCCCACTGTATGCATATTTTCAGAAAATGGTTTATTATCTCAAACCAAACGTGCGTAAAGATTCTCAGTTTTCCAGGTTTTTATATTCAGAAAAGTTTAAAGTCATTTTGTTTTAAACGTTCACTGAGAAATGTTCCTCTCCATTCATTTTCTATGGAACTTGTGCAGCGAAGCAGCAGTCATGTGGCCGACATTGCTATTATTACACGAGTGCTGGACGTAGGAGAGTGCTTTAAACAAGACATCTTATTTGTTTACAGAGTCTTATTTTGAAGAATAAAAGGAAGCAGTATCTCTGTTGGTGCAAAGTTGTTACACCAACAGAGATACTGCACACTTCACCATTTTGGGAACATTGGCTGGAACCAACATATTGGTGCATTTGCTACTGTGCTGTACTTGTTCCATTTTCTGATAATAAATATTCAAAGTGGATAAAATTATTTCCCTTTATTTCCATTCTTGAGTCAAACTCAGGGCTTTCCCTAAATACTGTGACGGTCCAGATGATTAACAGCTGGTTATAGATTAACAATCAGGTTGAAAATTAGAGCTTCCCAAAATGAATGTTGACGCTACCATCTGACATGACACGGCTACCACTATGAGCATCTAAATTCAATATAAGCTTGTGAACTCAGCTATGACCTCATAGAGAAGCTGTAGGTCCTAAATCATGCTGAATGCATGCAGAGCTGGTGTTTGATCGTTTCAAAGGTAAAAACAAAAAGAAAACAGAAGTTGCACTGTGTTCACTCTGAGTTATTCAGGAAGGGAGCAGATCTGATGACCCTTATGGACATTTTTCAGCTGTGATGTCACTACTTCCTGTCATGAGGAGGGGGGTGCTTTAAAAAACAAAGATCCTCTGAGCATGTCTGGCTGCCTTTGAATGAAAAATAGGATTATAGATTCAATCTGACTCCGTCTCTATCCCTCCTCCCTGACGTCTTGCTGCAGGAACACAGCAGGGAGGATTGATGCGTTTTATTTATTTCACTTCATGCAGTAATTTCATTATAGCTCCCCAGAGTAACCCAGGAAGAGCAGTGGTGTCCCAGCAGGTTCAGCTCAGAGACACAAGGTGTTGACGCAGACATTAAAGCACTCAAACCTTCACTGGCTAAAGGAGAACAGTGGACCCACTTTCTATTTATAAAAAAATCACCTTTTTTTTGAACATCAAATCTAAAATATCTGAAAGAAAATGCAACTTTTGAAGCTGTAATACTTAAGCACAATACTACTTAGACCACTACTGCCTGACGTTTGCGAAGCAGCCAATCCAGGAGCATCATTCTTTTCACTAGGCCCTGATTGTCGTAGCGTATAGAGAATGTGTAGTCTACATGTTCCCTGGCAGCTTTACCTAAAGGATATCTGAAAACGATATCCTAATTGTTTGATTGACTTTAATAAATCAGGTTTGCATGAGGCATCAAAGTAGTTACATTAATAATGCATGAATCTCAAATTTTAGACTATTTGTATGACTATTTGAGTGTGTGTGTGCTACTTTGTAATCTGGAATTGCAAAGATGTTACAGTGACGTTACAATGAAGCACTCAGCACCCAAAAGGTGGCCTCAACTCCCAGAGGCAGACCAAAGAAAACAACAAAAAGTTTACATTTGACCAGAATGCCTTCTCTCACATGTTTCCTGGATCTTCTACACTGAATGGGTCAAATTGAAAACAAGACTTCCTTAAACAATGGATTCTTTCTGCCACTTTTCCATAAATGTCAAATTTGTGTAGTGCATGACCAAAGGAATTTATATTTGGTAATTGCTTCAGATTTGTCATTTAAATCACACATAGAAAGCATCAGTAATCAGATTAAATGTAACCTCAGTAACTTCAGACATATTCATCATCAGATGTCCACACAGGCATTAAATGTACATGTATAATATGATTTTGTCCCATATCACTTGCTGTTTACCCATTTGGTTTTAAGCTAATGTTACAACACAAAAAACCCTGCAGTCACTCTATAAAAACTATGGATCTGTGAACAAATATGTATGATCACTGTTAAAAATCACAAAAACACAGCTTACTCAACTGGGAAAATATCATTAAAGGTGGCCTATTGTGCTTCCTTGAACAAGTTAGAATAGCTCTATGGGCAATAAAAACACGTTCATTACATGTTTCTAACAAAATCATTCTTCGATAATGACATTTTAGTTCTGCCTATTTTGAGCTCCTTTCAGAATGAGCCATTTTAGGGCCTCTGCCACTTTAAATCCAAATAAGCATGTCTTCGGCCACGCCCCCCCAACCCAGCATTTACACTTGCATGTGTGACTATAAACAGATGGGCAATTATTTGTTTACAGATAAGTGTGCAAACAAATAATTTGCACAATTATCTGTTTGCGCACTCCATTTCTGCTTTGAAAGGCAGATGTGGAGCCCCCTACACATCCAACAAGAATGCAGCAAGTGGTTTTTAAATGGTAAGTCAACAACTAAACACTTGTCTTTTCAGGCAGTCATCGAATAACACATACAGAGGTAAAACCAGCTGACCAAACACGCTGGAGCGCTGCTTGGATTGCTAGGTAACGGGCTGAGCTTCACTGGGGTGCCTAGGCAGCTGCTGATTTGTGATGTTGCATTCCAGAAGTTTTTGAATTTCAAAAATTAATTTATAGTCAAAACCCAATTGGGTGTTGTTTTTTTTTAAGTGTTTGGATTGTTTTTAAAAGCAGTGTGACCCAAACAGAAATACTAAAACGAGCAAAATGTGAAGGCTTTGAATTCAGCAGGAAAATCACGCTAAACATGCGACCAGAGATGCATTAAGATTTAAAAATCAAAATAAATTCTAGAAGAAATAAATTCTGGAAGAGCATTTTAAGAGTAAAAAAAGTCTAGAGAGCAAGTTGAGTCAAGACTATCTTGACTATCTGAAGCATATGAAAAGAAAAATACAGAAGATAGAACGTAATTTTACAGAAAAACAAAAACAAAAGACATGCAGAGACACGGCAGCTTGAAAATAATCAACCCATCTTGTTGAGTTTCCCTGAAAATACATTACAAAAATGCATAATTCTTCCAAATACGATGTGTACGGGTGGCGCAATAAAAATCTCAAAAGGCCAACTCAAACTCAATTCTCCTCATGTAGAGGCTCTTGAATAAGTTCCAAACTGTGACCTAATCACTGCTGGAGTTCGGCTGTAAATGTAACTAAGTAACAGCAGCAAATCTCTGCAACATGAGCTTGTGCAATATTTTAAACATAGTTTGACAAAATGAAAAATTCATGCAGGTATTTCTATAGATGCAGAGACACAAAAAGGACTTTCTAAATTCAGAGATGAAAAGATGATCCTTTGGAGGCAAAAGTCCAAACAGACACGGAGTTCTGTTGCTTATCTAAAATCACAAAATGTTTCCTTATGCAACAAAGACAGGACAAAAATAGTTTCACATCAGAGTGGTCTGACGTTGGAACTGGTGGGTACATGAGGGTACTGACGATGGTTGCCATTCCTTTATTCTCCTTTATTGTTCCTTTATTGTTCCCTGTTTTTGTTGGTAACCTTCACAATGTGTCCAGCTGCCCTGACACTGTCACTGGTTCCAACATTGAACCCCTGTGACATCTGTTAGGCCAACATGCTCAACTACATCCCAACCTCATACAAACCTAAAACAGGACCCCACAAACTCCAACGAGTCCAGGTCAGTGTGTGTGATGCTTCTCTGCTGGTGTTATTGAAACTCCAGTCAACTTGGTTTGATTGGGGAAGTTATAACATTTGCTACATTTCCAGCTGGTGCGATTCACTTTCACACTGCACTGTGTCAAACGAACTAAATCTTTTGAAAAACCTGTTCCCCCCTCTCCTGTGGTGGCAGTCATGCAACAAGAGCCACTAAAGGGAACCACACAAAAGCCTCTGAAGAAGACACTGAAAGAATCTTCCTTTTTCACAAAATATAAACAAAACGAAATGGTGTCAAATTTTATTAGTTGTAGGATTTCTCTTTTGTCCTTGGTAAAAAAAAACACAAACCATTTCTCTCGCTAGTGCTAGACACAAGTTTGTTTTGGTTGTATTTACCCATAATGCCCTGCGCACTACTTTGAGATCGCTCCTGCTTTTGGAGCGATCTCTGAATCGCTTGGCATTTACATGCGTATTCAAACTGTACCACAGTTCACTTCAACCAAACTAAGACCTAGGTTTGTAGGCAGACCAGAATTTGCTTTTTTGGTTCGAATGCATTCACACCTCCCCCAACAAACTGGACTTTTTAGGTAAATGAACTAAAGTTCAATTAAAGTTGACCAAACAGGACTGGTGTGAATGTACCGCAGGGCATTTTCACACCTGAAGCATTTAGTCTGTTTAAAATTGAGCTTTAGTACATTTCTCCACTTGGTGTGGGATCACAGCTACCACACTAGGGTGCAGTCCAAAAGAACCATAGCAAGACCATTTAAAAGAGGTGGTCTTTGTATGGTTCCTAATAAACTCTAGAGCAGTTTGTTTGTGGTGTGAATGTGATCTGACATTAATCTAAAACAGCTGCTAGCTATTTGCTGCAAGATGCCTTCCGATGTCCAGATAACTATTTGATTGTTGGATGCGGTAGAGTAAACAAACTACTAAAACAACGGTGATGCATCTTTTTCTTAAAAAGTAAAGCCTGATGCAGCTTTCAAGATGTCTTCTCAAAATCATTTGGTTTACTTCGCTGATAAACATGAAATAAAAAACAAAACTGGGTCAGAAGACAGCATCTGCTTCCTGAATTTACATTTTGTTCTCCAGACATGGATACATTTGACCAGCAAACAAACTGAACCTTCTCATGTGGTTCGTAGTGACAGGTTCTGGTCAACATGGCTTTTTTTCCGTGTGAAAAAAAAAACAATGAACCATCAGAAAAGTTACACTCCTAAACTGATTCAGATGCTTTAAGTCGGGGTATGAGATGAGACACACCATTGAGTTCACAAAAATGAGATGGCATTTAACATTTTTTTTCAAAATTAAGAATTATAATTTTTTGTTTTTGGGTTTTGTTATTGTTTGCATAAAAAGGATAAAACTTATACAGATCACAAACTATGTAGTAGACTGTGCAGTAGTAAACCAGCACTGACTAATCAATCCTGTTTTGATTAGTTCACATATTTATGTTCTGATGCTTGTCAAATTCTAAATTGTTCGTAATGCCAGAAAACATTCTCACTTTTGTGTTTTCTCAAATAGAATACAGGCTTTAATTAAATTGTACCTTGAGGAACCAAAGTTATTCACTACACATACTTCAGTTTTGGAATTGGATGTTCAAATGCAGTCGTACACTAAAACCGTGAAATGGGCCTTTGTTAAAGCCAGAAACAAACACATCAGCAGCTGATGGTCGGCTCATTGCAGTAGTCTCCACTCCTTGTGAAAATTCCCAAAAATTCTTGAATAGACTTTGCTTTACAATCTTCTGATTGTCAGGCAATCAGAGGATTGATTGACAATCCTAACACACTTTGTCCTTCCATTCAACTTTCTATGAAAATGCTCCAACTCTTTCATGATGTTTGAACTGTCTGAGGATTTTAATTATTAATATTACATGAAGTAAAGGCTTCAAATATTTCACTGTATATGTAAAAAACTTGGGTAATAAACAAGTTTCACATTCAGAAATAAGTAACAAAATATTTAATGTTTTCACAACATCATTTGTTTTTTAGCTGTACATGTATAACATAAAATCTCAACAAGATAAGCGAGAGTTTGGATTTGTAAAATGACCAAGCGTAAAAACGTGAATACTTTTATGAGCAGCACAAACCTGCCAGGGAAAATCAATTTATTACTGGGTGCTTAATCGTTTTTGTTACGTTGGATTGTTTTCCCCATTCAGTTTAAGGCCTGGAAAGAACGAAGAGACCACGACAATCAGCCTCACCTTCCTGCTTCAACTCCTCATAAAGTTCTCTGGATCAGTGCTGTTTGTACACCCACAGTTAGAAATTAAAGTTAAATAAAGATTTCATTCTTCCACCATGTTGAATGAATGTGTCTTGAGCACATTTTCACTCTTCTTTTTAGGAGTACATAATGTCTACCATGCAAAAATATAATAAAAGAGGGTGGAGAAGCTGAAAATGTAACCTCTAACTGTTTTACTTAGAGCTGCGATCCTTAAATGTTCCACTGGCTTTTAAAAAGTGATCATTTAATTCTACATTAGGGGGGACACAGACATTTGCCATATTCTAATAGAGGTCATTTATGATTGAATCATGCCATTTCTTAGACATATAGAAATGCACAAATATAATAAAATAAACTAATTTGTGAAGCAGATATTGATTTTTTTTAAAAATCTTTAGTGAAAGTTTGTTGGATTTTCCTTGGATTAAAAAAAAGGATCTGGTGCCAAACCTTGACAGCCAAACAAATCTTTCCAGCTAAACCCAGGAAGAGAACAATTCTGTGCTCCAGAGTCAGATCGGGCCCAAACCATCCACAATATTTATGTGGAAATTTGTGACAAAAATCAGAAGAGACCCATTGTTGTGAAGAGCAGCTGAGCGGACGACTGCCGGCTCCCGGCTGACTATAAGAAGTCAAGTGACTTTCTTTGACTTTCCATGGCCACCACAATAAAAATTGAGACTCCAATATTTGAGGACTTGTTGTTCCTGTAGGACAGAATCTGACTCACAGGTTCATAAGTCAATGTTGCTATGGTAACTTTTTAACTTTCCAGGAGACAACATTTGAGTTTGATGGCAGCAGACCTGAGATGATCCACTTTATTCATTTAATAATTCAGCTCTGTCTGTGAGTCATGCTGCTTCTGTTAGGAATCATTCGATGGAAATCCACAGTCAACTGGGCTCTAATTTTTCAGAATGTGTAAAACCTAAGTAGTATTTTCACAAACTTTGAAAATTCATTTTGGACTAATATTAAAAAAAAAAAAAAAAACATATTTAGAAATGTGAAAAAACAAACAAACATCTGTTTCTTTTAGTAGGTTAGCTTTGCAAAGTTCTGAAGACAGTCACTTGAATCATCTTTGTGCACATACAAGGAGTTTCTTTTTGCTCTCAGGAGACAAAGGTTGAATTCATGTAAATATGGATGCACAAATTAATATTTGTATGTTCAACAGTTCAAGTTTTAATGGTAGTGGTGCTGGAGTGGAGGTTGATTTGTTCTCATAAGACTTAAAGACGATAAACTATGGATGGCTTTTCACTCATAGCGTGGACTCTTTAAATAGCTTTTTAAAAGATCCATTACAAATAAACAGTAAGCTAGTAGCAAAATAGTAAAGAAACCCTGAAATGTGGAACACAACAGGGCTGCAACTAACAATTATTTTAGTAATTGATTATTTTATCAATTATTCTTTGGATAAAATTGGATCAAAAATATTGGCACCTTCTACATCTTAAGCCTCTTTATATGAAATTAGAAATACATTTCAAAAGATACAAATAAATGATTTAATACCTTTTTTAAATAAGAAAAAAAATTTTATTGCCTAAAATGCAATATAGTTATCCTTTAAAGAATTCGAACCAGGTGAAGCTAAAACCTGCTACTTCAGGAGTTTTGGGTAAAATATTTACATGCACAGGTATTTTTGTCTTAAACGCAAAATGTATACACCGTACATTTTAATCTTCTTATTTTAGGACAATCTTTAAAAATTGAGGACATATGATTTTAAGGAGTTATAGGATCTCACAGAGTGATATTTAGAATAGAATAGAATAGAATAGAATAGAATAGAATAGAATAGAATAGAATAGAATAGAATAGAATATACTTTACTCTGCGCAAATAAGCAATTTCCAAGGGGAAATTGCTTGTTTGTTGAAAGCTACTCCATCGTAGGTAATAAATACAAAGTTTGTAAAATATATATATACCTAAGAGTGATCATTTCAAAATGACTAGATATAAATAAATAAATAAATAAATAAATAAATAAATAAATAAATAAATAAATAAATAAATAAATAAATAAATAAATAACAAGCAATCACATGCAATATATTAATCAATAAATAACCTATAAATGAGTGCAGAAAAAAATTGAATCAAATAGCACAGAATTGGGCATTTTAAAGCCTGATGGCAACAGGCAGAAATGACTTTCTGTGGTGCACTTTGTCAAAATGAGTCTCTGGCTGAAGGTCATCACTTCTATCTGATCCCGACTTAAAATGGAGAAAAGTGGAGAAGCTTATCATCACTCTTACAGATCACACAACAAGACTAAATTGTTTAGTTATGCAAAACTAACTGCTGATGAAGTGATAGGGGTTATTGGTCCCTCAAATATTATTTAGAACTTCAATGAATGCTATGAACAACTGAGAAAAATAATAATAATTGAAAGTTCCTCTCCTGTTTGCTCTTTTCAGCCGGCCCAGGTCTAATGTTGCTGAAATGAGAGCATTTTAATTTGCGCGCTGACATAAAACCCAAAGAACTGCCCATTCCTATGGGGTTCTTCTGGTCATTAAACATATTAATATACACTTAAAATCAGATATTGGCATATTTTATAATTACTATTTTATAATTATTTTATTCACTGTCTCACTAAATCAGACAATAATCTTCCAGTTCTGGGTCAGTTAGAAAACCAAAATTCTTTCTATCCAAAATAATGGAGGGGAATATTTTTTTTTAGATTTGTACTTACTTCTTTCTAAGTTTGTGAAATAAATTTCCTAAATATTTGATAGAATTGTGTTTTAAACTGAATGACTCGGATCAAACGTTTAGTGTTGCTGGAATTCTGGCCCATTCCTCCTGACTTAATTGTTGTAACTGGGTCGGGTTTATGGGCTGCTGTGCTCACACACTGCTCTGCTTAATCTGAAAATTGCCATAAAATGTTTAACAAGCAATCTTTGAGGAAAGTTTTGCATTCTTAGCAATTAGAATAAATACCGGTTAATTTACTAAAATGCACTGAGATGCATTTGAGGGGCGAGTTGAGTCATCTTGAATCTGTTGGCGCTCACGTATCTGAACCAGATTATACTTATCTTTGTGGAAACTGGTTAAAAAGAAAACCATAATTGGCACTTTAGGAGTCCCGTACTGAATGCGTTTTATTATGGCAGGGAGATGTTAAGTAATGAGAGCTTTCTGAGCAATAAAAAAGGAAACTTTGACACATGCAGCTTTAACAGGACAAACTAATTATTTCCAAATATAAAAGGAGAAACTATTCTATTGTAGATTTTTACAGATTCTGACACTTTTTATTTAAAGATTTAATGCTTTTGGGAATGTATCATGAATTTATTTAGGAAGTATAACCAGGGCTGGCCCAAGATTGTACCTGAATATTTTGTTCCAACTTTGGTGAATCTGGGTGAGGTTTGTAGAGTTTAGCTGGTTGAGATTAAAACCAATTAGGATTACCACCAATTGAGATGTATTTGAGAACAAACCAAAGCTGAAATGTAAAGACAATATTGTAGATTGTATCTCTGGCAAGACAACAATTGCACAGTGAAGATTATTATGTGTACTTTTCCACAATAAACTTACCAGTTTCTTAAAAAAAGACTTAAATGTTAAACAATTTTAAATCTTTTAAAATGTTAAATAAAATGCAATTGTATTCTTGTCATCTGTAAATAAATATAGAAATTTTAGTCTGTATTTAATCTGTGTTAAATACAGGATTTTGCAATTATTTTGGGGATTTTTGCAATCAAAATCAATGATTTTGTGGCACTACTTTAGAATTATTTGCAGTACTTTTGCTTGTTAAACCCCTTCCAAAGTTTGAAAAGAAAAAAATATGAAAAAAGCAGATTCTGTGGCCCTCTGGAAAACAAAATAAAATTAGTTTTTTTTAAAAAGTTCCATTTAAATTGTATTTATTAAGCCAAAAAGCATGTAATTATGGTGTAAAAAAGAAAAAGTAAAAAATCAGCTAGCCTTAGAATTCACAACATGCTATGTTAGTTACAGCACAGCAGAGAGAGGGAGGTGAAGAGGTATGAGCAACACCACAAGGAGGATGATTGACAGCGCTAAGACCCTCCTCCTGGCCCTGATTGGTTGTTTCTAGTTATCACTGGGAAAAGGTAAAGGAGCTTGATTTTTTCAGATTGACTGAGTCATACCATACTGTCACTACATAGTGACAGTTTCAACAAATATGTAAAAATATATATACGTTCATAAGTCATGTACTGCAGCTTTAAACCCAAATGACTTTAACTATTTTTGCTGAAAATTGGCAATAACCTGAACTATGCATTGGCGAAAAAAAACAAACTGCACAGATCTCTTGTTTTTGCATGAAATTCCACGAAAAACAGGAGGTACTGGCGATAGCGAGTAGCTTAGATTGCTTTGCCTTAGGCTGGGTCTGTGTATAATTACAAGAAATGTCACAAAAGTAATTTTTCTCTTCATCCAAAGGATCAAATAGTTTTAGTGTATTTAAAAACAAGTAAAAACTTATAAAATATGAAGTTTTGTATGTTAAATGTAGATGGAAGCATTTTGTCCTACCTGTCAGTGGGTGCTGGCTGTGTGCCACTCATTGGGCTTCCCTTGTCAGCTTTCGCAAACTTCACCCAAATAACATTTTCATAACAGCGGCTTTATTTTGTCTCCATCTGCTCCGAGCACGTCTCAGTCAGCAGGCGGCTTCACCATGAAGGTCTGAACAATCCAGCCCCTTTCAGCCAGGAAGGTTGTTTTTTCCTCTAAAATCCATGGAAGTGAAAGTAGCGGTGATGCTGCTGCTGAAGATCCAGAAGAACTGTAGGGATCTCTGGGGGTGTTTCAGAAAGCTGCCGCTGCTTGCATCAGAAAAGACATCTGGAAAACTTTAAGAGCTCCGATGATACTGTATTATTTTCTGGTCCTCAGATAAGCTTCGAGTTGTAAAGGAGAAAATCCTTCATTTTTCCGCAGGAAATACTTCCATGTTGACCCTCCTGTCTTTTCCTGGTGTCCCGGAGAAAATTACGTCAAACTTTGGCTTCTAAAAGCCCAAATGAACTTTCTGCTGTTATTTCCGCTGGTCTGCAGGCGTCTGGTTTCCGGACGGCTCCTTCAGCAGATGGATGGTCACTTTAATGTTATTCTCAATGTTCAAGCTGCTCTGATTGTTGCTCCGTTAAAGCATGATGCAAATGGAAAAAGGAAACGCTTTGTGCCCCCTCCCCAAAACACAGAAAAGTGAAGAAACCCACCTTCCTCCCGACGCATTCAAGGACTGCTCGTATTTTTCTAAAGTCATAATTATCTGTTGAGCATACTTTCGGTTACTGACTAAACCCATTGTCTTTGCGCATAAAAAAAATAAAAGACAGAAGCAGAACTAATAATTATGTAATAATAATAATAAACAGCAGATATTTCATCTTAAAATAACTTTTAGAGCAAATATGACAGTTGATTTTTTTTAATTATTATATATTGTTATAAGTGATATATAATGAATAAACATCAATGTAAAAATATAACATTTAAACACAGTAACACAAAATGTAATTAATGTTAACTTTATTGAGTTTAGTTGATATATTTTCATTTTCATACATTTTTCTAAATATTTTCTAAACATTTACAATTTCACATCGATATTCATAACTGTTTAAGTTGTAATATCTTATAATAAAATTGTAACAGTACTTACACATATTATAGATATTTTGTAATTGTTTGCTTAATATAATAATTTATTAGGTTTTTATGATAAATCAGGTAACATTATTTATTATAATAATAAAATAAGTGGTTTAGCAGTTTTTAGAAGCTTTTTGGTATTAAGTAATTAGTTTTTTATTTTATATTAACATTTGATACAATTTTAATATTAATAATGAGAAATTCTGATGAAATATTGCATAAATTTTCCTCTTTCTAGTTTTGTTGTGCCTACTTTTAAATATATACATTTTATGAATTTTTATTACAAATTATTGGGTCAAAATAAATAATTTTACAGAAATTTAGCAGATATTTTATTCTATAAATTTAATTGTAAATTCTAGTTTGCTGTTCTCACTAAAACCAGGAAGACAGAGCACATAACCTCAGTTTTAAAGTCCCTCCACTGGCTCCCTGTAGCTCAAAGAATAGACTTTAAAATACTGTTGTTAGTTTATAAATCACTGAACGGTTTAGCACCACAATACATTAAAGATCTGCTGTTGTTCTACCAACCATCTAGACCCCTCAGGT
>CAEGAE010010681.1:0-47230 GCA_903067095.1 Girardinus metallicus
AAGATATAGTATGTACGCGTTTTTTTTATTTTCGTCTACGATTTTTCCCCCCGCGCTGAACGGCGGGGGGGGCCCCAGTTTCCACCCCCCCCCCCCCCCCCCCCCCCCCCCCCGAGCCCCTGCCGTCCCTCCCCAAGTAGATCTACAACTTTTCTACTAAAGCCCTTATTTTTCTAACAGAGGATTTAAGTAGACGAACCAACATGGCGACGGAAAACCTTTTCAACTACGCTTTTCCAGTATTCCCAAATCCACGTGAAAATAATATTTTTGTCCAAAAGAAGAATAGTGTAAAGAAATTTAAAAGATATATATTTCAAATGGAAGTGTGCTGGTTGACTCAGCATTGCTGCTAACAATTAAAATACTGATTCAGATTATTTGGTTGTTTGCTATTATAAGTTATTGCTTTTTTTTTTTTTTTTTTTTGCATTTACGATGGGGAGTTTATATTAATTGTGATGGAAGTCACATGTACAACTGTAAAATGTGAATTCAGTCGCTGTTTTTACTTTTCATGACATTTCTGTGACGACCTGTTTGTGGATTTCTTGTGCGTTTTTAGAATAAAACCTAAAGGTTCACGTTGAGTGTCCCGACCTGAGCACTACATTCGTTCTGGGGTTTTGGTTTTTCTGTTTATATTGTGATGAAAACTGAAAGTTCTATATTTGATGTACATAAAGATGGGAGCAGCGCTGTGGCTCTTTTCTCTCATTCGCCTGTTTTATTTTTATAGATTGGGTACATGTGAAGAAATGGATCAGCTGTTTTACGCCGTGGAGGTGTGAGGTGAAAAATAAAGGTGCATTAATTTGAACCTTTTCTGTTGTGTGACCACTTCTGATTTTTCATCCCTCAACATTATGTCCAAAGAAGTTGAAAGAAAAAATATACAGTTGATATCAGATGTTTAAGTATTGTATACAAGTAAAATGTCCTCACTGACCGTGAATCAAACTTTTCCTGTCTTAGGGTAGTTAGAGTTGCCAAAATTATTTCTGTTTGGTAAATGCCAGAATTATGTGTGAGAGAACTATTTCTTACTTTCTTATATATATATATTTTTTAGAATTTCCTTTTAAACTGTGACTTGGGTGAAACATGTCAGCTATCAATCCACAAGATTATAGCAATAGTTTGCTGAAGTTTTGGCCCATTCTTCCTGACAGAACTGCTATAGGTAAGTCATTTTTGAAGGCAGACCTGCATGGACACATCTTTTTTATTTTTATTTTTTTTCTTACATACCTACTTCAAGAAATCTGTTATTTTTTTTAGAGAGCAACCATTTTATTTCTATTTCCACATTTCAAAATAAAGACAAACTTTTGCAAAAACATACATATCCATCCTCTTATGTGTTGATATTTGCACATAGTTTCCAGCCTAATACTGAGAGAAATTGATCTGAACGAATGTTACTGGCAAATCTGCAGCAATTATTCAATGGAAAAACTGCTAAAAGCGACATATCTGTATTTATAAACTTTACTTGTTTATAATTTTTAGCGAGTTATTGAGAGTCATTGTATGAAGAAGGGCCAAAGACCCACTTGTGGCTCCAGACCCGATTTAGTTTGAATCCACTTTTGGCCAAGCTTTCACTTATGCTTTGATAAATTGAGTTATTGCTCCAATATTTCAACAAGATATTTTACTAACTATGAAGAACACTGCTATATCCAAGTGCATTTTTTATCCTTAAAGCTTCATATATGCAATACAAGTTTGACTCTTCCAAAATAACATTGAATTAAACCATGGTGTGGATTCCCCACTCCAAATCTGCAAGGCTTAAAGTATTAAATTAGGGGAAATTTGGGGAGTTTCAATGTGATTGACTAATCTGATTCACTGGGGTTTAAATAATTTTATGTTGAGACTCAAGTCAAGCTCTTCAGAACCCACTATCAACAGATCAGGCTTGTAAACACAGGACTTCCAGGTCTGGGTTTACTCCCGGCCAGTTACACAAACCGGAGCACCTAGAGACTACTTGAATGGTGTCCAAAGTACAAGCTGCCCTGGTCAGTTTGGGAGTGTCCAACCCTGTTACATGTATTCCTGGGGTCACACACACACAATACACAACCCAGTCAAATCCAGACCATGGATTTAAAAGGATGTGTTCCAGGCTTTACCTTGTGTCTCTAAAGCAAAATTGGTTAGAACACCACAGGTCAGTGGGGTTAAATGAACAGTTTGGTATAATAGATGCTGCTTATCCAACCCTGCACAATAAAGAGGCAAATTCTTTTTCTTTTCCAGATTTTTATTGGCATTTTGACATAAAGCTGGATGGACGTTGCTTCACAAACACACCACAGCCATTTAGTGAGTTTTGTTTACAGTAAACATCTTCCGGTACCTTAATGAACTGGACGGCTTCAGAACTGAGAAAAAAAACAAACTGTGTTCTAAGCCAAAACACATAATGCTTACAGTTGAGTAATTGCACGTCTTAGTGATCTATCGACAGACTTCCCTTTTGTTACTCTGGTGGCATTCAAATTCAAATACTAGCATGATGTCTGAACCTACAGAAAACTGAACTGACATGACGAGTTACAACTTTCTCGTGAGTTTGGCATCCTACGCTAGTGAAAGAAAGGGTACGAGCTACTGAGCTGCTAACAGATAAGACACCACAGTCAGAGCGGCCGTCTCGATAGCAAACAGGTGGTGATCCTCCACGTGAGGGCAGCTGCTCCTCATGAACTCCGCCAGCCGGAGGAGGTACTCCAGGTTGTGGCCGGTCTTCCCTCTGCACACGGCGATCTGGGTGCCGATCTCCTCCGGACTGGCCGGCCCCAGGTAGAGGGGGTTGTCAGCGGTGGCGATGTACACCAGCGCCTGAACGGGAGACCGGTCCTCTCCGCGCGGGAAGAAATCCACCATCTTGGTGACGTAGCCGCCACGGACCGTCTCTCGGACGTTGAGGTATTTGAGGGACTCCTCCAGCTGTGAGCCCGACACCTCGAAAGCCACACCCCAAGTGGTCGCCTGAAGGAGGAAACAGAAAAAAAAATAAAAAATTGAGAGAAAGTCAGCTTTGGTGTCATGGGGGGGGAACTCCTGCTACAGCCTCAGATGCATAGGAAGAAGTTCCACTTACATCATCGTCTTCGATCAGCGTCACCACTCTTCCGGGCTGAGGAGAGGAACACAAATGGGTTACAATCATTGTAAATAATTGATGTTAAAACTGAAATCATTCTTTAAGACAGTAGAGGTTTTAATGCCAATTTTATTTTAAGTTTCTGGATATTATCCAATGACCTCAACTAACTGCTTCACGAACCACAATGGGGGTCCCGAGCCAAATCTTTAGAAACCATTGACACAACGCCATATACGTCAAGCATCTAAACCTGTCTTTCAAACTCACCGACTCATCATTCCCGCGATGGAAGTTGTCTCCATGCCAGAAACGCCTATTGTAGCCTTCAATGTAACCGACCTCGCTCCTCTTGTACTTGAAGTCCGGCTTCCACACCAGCGACCCGTACCCGAAGATCCACAGGCTGCTCTTCCCTGCGATGATGTCTTGAGGCTTCATGTTGATCGGTAGTGTTGACGTTCAAATGGAATCGATGGGATTTTTAAGGAAATCAGCTGTGAAGGTGACTAGCTGGTGGTTAGCGTTAGCTTCCTCCGGTCCAGGAGGAGAGGTACCGGTTGGCTCGCAGGGATACCGCGTCCGGTATTGGAGCCCAACTGCTTGGCAGTCGCGAAGATGGAGTTTCGGGGTTGGTTTTGCCTTGTACTGTGCATCGCCATTGCTTTAGTGTTGCCGCATTATGCCTTAAAAATCCATGGCAGCCGCTTGGGCCTTGTGGCTCGATGCGAGAGGAAAAAAAAAACGACAAAATTGTTTGGCCAGCCGCTGCGCCGGCCTGTGAAGGTGTTAGCTTAAGAGAAATAAATGTAAAGATCGAGGTTTTCGAGATGTAACCCTTCCAAATACGCCGCTGGTTGTCGTGTTTCCCCCCACCCTGCGGAGATGTTTTTCAAACCTGACGCGTTTCCTCGATAAGATGGCGAGGTGACATTCGAGAATTTATAAAGTACTGGCAAACGTAGGCGGAGCCTCACTAATGCTTTCGACAAATGATATACATGCAGTCTTTCTTTACAGTCCTTTTTAGCCAAACAATTTTCGGTGCGCTGAAGTAAGGCGGGACTTAGAGCTACACTCGACATATGATTAGTCCAAATTCCAGTGATGACGTAGTGTCATCTTACACTCTGATTTGTCACTGAACTTTCACTCTACTGTACCCAGTTTTTGATTGGTCCATCTTGTTGTCAGTCTTTTTACTTGATCTGGCTGATGCAACTTAGCTCAGCATTTCAGATCTCTTGAAGGAAGCCAGTAACATACCAAGCCGTTGCATCATTTCTACATATATATTTATATCCATCCATCCATTTTCTGTTCACCCTTGTCCCTTAATGGGGTCGGGAGGGTTGCTGGTGCCCAATATTTATATATATTCACTTTATTAATAATGTGAATGTACTATTTCAAGGCCTCTTGTTTTTCTGTAAATTCTGTCAACTGACCTCTGAAAGATTAAACTGAACTGAATTTAGTTACAGTTGTCACAATTAAAACATGTAAATAACTTTCATTTTCTGTAACGTTAAAGAAAGCACAAATGGTTATGATTAGATTGATGGGAGTTTAATCAGAGCCTTATATGGATGTTTACATTATGCTGAAACATATAGGAACTGTAATCCGGTTTCACGGCTCAAGTATCCAAGAGTTGGATCAAGATCAACCTTTCCTTCATACCACACCTCTTGAACTTGGAGAGAACTGTTGAGAGAAGTGTTTATACACATAAATATCTGGTGACATTTTGGGTATTTGTTCAGTCCAGCAGAGGGTCACCATGACATACTGTGTGGCAATCCACTGGGTCAGAATGCAGTAAACAGGAAATTTGTTTTAGTTTTCTATACACACACATGAGCAGGTTTTGTTTATCCAAAAATGTTGGGTAATTATGATTTTTTTGTTCACGTAGACTACCCATCGGGAATAATAAATCTTTCTAAAATAGAAGTAGATAAAAGAAAAACTGACTTCTTTTCAACCACTGGCCATCATGGAGAACATACTGGACGAGGAGATGACCGAAAAGCTGTAGGGTTTGTTCAAAACATATCAAGATACCTCCCTCTGCCGTCGCATCTTAAATACGGCAGTACAAGCTCATCTCTGCTCAATAAATAGATTATCTATAAATAGGTGGCATTATCTGTTTAATAAGAAGCTACTCAAGTGTATTATCTCCTCATAGATCCAGTCTAGGAAAGGTTGAACGACCCTCTATGAGACAGCCCCTCGCACCTTGCTCTTTCATCTCCATGTGCGCCATATCTCAGAGCAGGTGACTTCACTGACACCACAGTGGTAGTGTTTTCTCTGTGAAATATTCACAAGCGCCAAGCTGGACATAGATTGGCTGTTGTGAGATAAGAAAGGGCAATGGGCTGCGTAAAGAGCCAGGCAGTGCTCCTGGAGTGTGGAAAGTTGGTGTTATTTTTTTAGTTTGCTGTTTACACCTCTTTATCGGTCAAGGACAGGTCAGTCGTATCTGAACAAAAACAAGCTTTCACTCGCAACGTGGCGTCAACAAAACAGACTGATCGATCGATGGAGCTCAAGCCAGGTATTTACATCTACTGGATAAAAGACATGTAACCTTGTTCAACTACCCAACTTTAAGTAAGAATAGAACTTCTCTGCATGTATATGTAATATATCAAAGTATGATGAATCAAAGTGTTTGGCCAGAAATTACCATCATTTTGAGGGACAAAAGGGATAAAGTTGCAAGTCTGAGAACACCATTGTGATGTTATATATAAAAAAGATGTTATTTTGGAGTGACCTGATCCTTCGCCCATTATAATTTGCATGCAGAGCTAAAAAAGATGTGAGAGCAAGGCAGTCTACAAACCTGTCTGAGTAACAACCAGGAAGGATGGGCCAAAATTCTAGCAAGTTAATTTGATAAGCTTGTGGAAGGACATCCACAGGTCTAATCCAAATTCTGAATTTCCCCTCTGTAAGTCAGTAAAGGCTGTTTTTATTTTTGTTCTATTATTTTCAAATCACCCAGTAAAATGTAAACTTCTTAATTTGAAATAAAATAATAAAAAAAGTCTTTTGGTAATTATTCTGGCATTTAGCTAACAAAAGTAATTATAGTAATCTTAATTAACCTAAAATGGGAAAATAAATGATTTGTTTCCAGAAGGGGGGGAACGATGAGTTTTTATATACAGGGGAAGCAAATATCTGGTTTCAAAAACAGATCTTCTACAGGGTTTATCTGACTTATACAGAAAAGCATCTTTTCTTGTAATTGAAATGGTTTTTGATGGGGAATGCTGTTTGAATAGACAGAACCTGAGAGGGGTTGGAGTTTTGTTTGGTTTTCTGCTCACCACTTCCTTCCTGTGCATGGGGTTCTTACTGACACCTAGTGTTAATTAAAGAGACAACTGCAGCTGAGGAGAGGAATGAACGCTAGTCAGCTGCAAAAACACCAGCAAAAACAAAAGAGTAAAGCACAATTTTAAGTTAAACCAGTAAGAAAAAACAAAACAAACAAATATACAAAACAATGAGGTGGCTAAAAAATCAAATAAATGCATTGTGTTGAACTATTGTATTTTCTAAAATATTAAAGAACTACAAATGCTAAAATAGAAACTTAGAAATGGTGACAAGCAGCTGTAACTCCTGAGTGGAAGCAACAGTTCTTTAAAGAAAAGGAAAACAAAAGCAAGGAGCACGGAGGAACTTCCAGATTCCTCGACCGCATTCGAAATGGGAAAAGTTGCTGTGGCAATGACAGAAAAAATTACTCATTTCGTCAGTGTAAAAAAACACAGATTGGGGGTGTTACTCTTTGTCTTATTTTGAGGTTGCTTCCTGAGACTTTGAGTCATCTGTGCGAGCCAGAGCAGAACGAAGGGAGCGATGCGTGAGAAAAACCGCTGGCCCTCGCCGGGATGTTCTGCATTTTTTAATCAAGGAGGAAACAGGAACTGATGTCACTGGGTCACAAACAGGATGCTGTGATTATAACACAATGAAAATGCCGGCCTGTGTTATGGACACCCAGAGGCCAAAGAGCAGAGCCCTAGCAAGTGCGAACCAGGGTGTGTGTGTGTGTGTCTGCTGATTGGTGTGAGGATGGTGACCATGGGAAGAAACTCTTGAGAGCTATCAGGTTGGGTCAGGTAGCAGACCAAAGTACGAGGTGCTTTAACTGGATAATTAATCATTGCGATGGCATCAATGTTTTTCCTGATTAATCAATCTGAGCGGAGCAGGAAGTTCCCTTCTCCAAACTTTTTTTTTTGCTGTTATTTTACAATCTGCGAGGTGAGGATGCCCAGGTCAAACTGTTGACAGGATGCGTGTGAGGAGGGCAAAAAAAAAAACAAACAAAAAAACAAATTCTATGCTGAGTGTTGATTGCTCATGATTAGTGAGTGTTGACTCTTACAGGATTTCTGTTAATTGGAGGCAGAAGGCATTTTCAAAATCCGGACAAGCGATGAAGAATAAGACAAGACAGGGTCATTTTGAGCAACAATCTGTTTGAGCTGTCTAGATCAATCAGTTTGTTCTGACAACTTTTCTAAAGCAGATACTTTTTTATTTATGTGGATTCCTCCCAGATTCACTGGCTCCCATCTGGTTTGGCTCCCCTCTAATGACGTGGGGGACCCGTGCCAGGGCCTCTCCCCAGCTTTGTTTGCTGGAGTGGGTGGTATAGTACCGGGCATTGAAATATTGCTCCTAACCCTGAGGGGGAAGCAGGCAGTTGGGGAGCCTGCAAGAGCCTCAGTATTTTTTTTTTTTATGGGAGGAGGTCTGTACGCAGTGTGGGTCATGCACACGAGGTGAGAGGCATGGCATATGCTGCTGTTTTTATGGCACCGCAGACTCACTCTGCGAGCTCCCCCCACACGGCATCTGTTTGGCTGGCTACACGAGCATTACGAGAGGGGTGAGGGGCTTGAGGTTCCCCTTTGCCCCGCGCCTTGGCTTTGTTTCACCATTTCCAGCTCGAGGGGGTGGTTTCCCTGGAAACGGATTTGAATTTCAAGCCAATTTCGGGGCCACAGAGAGAGATACAGAGAGACAGAGAGAGAAAGGGTGGGTGAGTGGAGTAGGAGCCAAAAGCGTTTCCAGGAATTACTCGAGGTAGTGATGTTACAAGCAAGAGAGCTTTTTGTCTCTATGTGACCTAGTCATTATGTTAGGGCTGGAACTAAGTGCTGCATCTGACACCACCGATTCCAACCTCTTCTTATAGACAGTAGGATATCTAATCTGAATCAATGGTACAACATTTATGAATCCAACAAACACTCGATATGTCTTGGTAAAAGTGTGCCGAGACAAATGTGATAACTGGACTTCAGTTCAGGATAGTTTTTTCAGAAACATCGCTTCTGAAGAGAATCGATTCTACATGAATCGTTGGGTGCTGCAACATCAACATGTCAGCTACAGTCTAGTTGTCGCTGGAGTCTGTTGTTTAATAAAAACTATTATGTGCATAGTGACGTGTATCAGTTTTGAATGGTACACTGATGACACCCTGCCTTATGTATATATGAAGCCAGATGTTTTTGATTAGGCACATGGCCTATAAATATGTCCTGGGGAAATAAAGCGCCACATGCAACTGTTGGGAACTTTGGTGTCAATGCAAATACACTCTTCAGCTTAATGTGGAGGATCCCACCCTTTCTCTAAGGGTGAGCGCAGCTGTCTGACAGTAGAAGACCATTTTAGCTGCTCGTATCTAGGGTATTGTTTTCCTGTTCATGATAAACCTCCTTATGTGATGAGCAAAATGTGAATGACATGACTGTAAGGAAAAAGTTTAACTTGTTGACTTTGTTCGATTTCACCCTTACAGACCAGGCTGATTTACATCAAGCCAACATCTCAATGAATCTATCCATCTCCTGCTCCTTTCTGCCATAACTCGTAACCAAGATGGCACCCAGAAACTTGACCTTCTGCTATAAGAAGACAAAATCTTGAATATTTGAAAGAGCTTCTTTTTAGTAATCTTTTCATTTAAATTGCACATTGCAATAAGCTCGCTGCATTGTATACTTATTTTGTTTTATTTAAATTATTTTTGCATATTGTTCTTACCGTATACAAACCTTTTAATCTCGACTCTCATTTTAATTTTAGCCCCGAATTTCATTTCTTTAAAAGGTGCTATGAAATGTGCGAGTGCAGGGAAACAGCTGACTTTCACAACTCGAAATCTTTAAAACTAGATACAAAAAAGCACACGACACATGACATCGTTTCTTGTCAACGTCATTATTTAAAAAGCACCTCAAAAATAACTTTCTTTTTTTCCATTTAGTGACAAACAAGTTTTATTCTTCAGAAGTTTGGTCCTTATAAATATGCATTATATACAAAATAATATTATAAAACATATAAAGAGCAGTGTCATATTTAAATTAAACTCTGAAAATAATCATTTAAAAAAAATTACATTATTGGTTTTTCTACTTTTTTGAAATTTACTATAGGCAGGCAGTGGTGTGACAGTCTTTTCCTTCTCCTTTTGACTCAGTTATTTTTGTCTTTTCAGTTTGCCTGCATAAGAAATACATTCCTATGCACACTTTCTCTGGTATTTTGCTGGCACTGCGCTGACTGTTGGGCTCCTGTGGTTTTTCTCGTGAAATCCCTGTTGATTAAAAAGTGTTCTCTTGTTTTCCATTCTAGGTTTTTTATGGTAGTGCAAATGAACAAAGAACAGACAAGGGCACAAATTTAGCATTGAAACCCCCTCTTTTTAAGGCTTCTGTAGTGAATTTGGGCTGCATACAATCTCCACCCTTGCTCTGACCAAGTCCAACTAGTCTTTTTCAACGTGATAAACAGCCGAGGGATATTTTCGCATATTCGTAGCTCTCGTTGTTGCCAATGTTGGACTGGGACAGCGGGTGAATTCACTCCGTTCGACCCTGAGTCTTGCATAGCAGGCAAAGCTGGCAGGAGTGATTATTGAGGAGGGAGCAATGGGGGGTAGAGGGGCTGGGGTGATTTGGAGAGTCAGATCTTAGGCACCTTTTATTTCTGATTGGTTGGCTTTCAAAGTCATCTTGATTATCAAACAAGGCCAGGTCAGATACGAGGGGCAAATATCCACCTTTCTTTCTTCCTTTAGCTGTCCAGGTTGGCTGACATCCTAAACGAGCATTTCCCAGATGCTTTGTCCATCTTCAAACCACATCTGGTCAGTCTTATTTGCCTTCCGTCCATTGGGGAAGGTCCGTCATTGTACACGCTTTGCATACAAACACTTGGTCAACATTAGGTCGGTCAGCCCTGTCCTCCTTCTGCTGTGTTTCGATTTCTTTACAGGGCTAACATCTCGGCCCTCAACAGTTCTTCAGTGTTTCAGAGCAGCGATGAGCATCTAAAACAATCCCTGGACTCCTCTCAGCATTTTGTAAACAATCCAGAACATTACATTCTGTCTCGATTGTGTCTCAGTTATGCGTCCAAAGCTTCTCTGACCCCTTGCAGTTTATACCTGTGGGAGAAACAAAGAGGCGAAAAGAAATTAGAGTAAAAACCAAGTCTATTTGGTTGTTCTGAACTGTGTGAATCAATTAAAACAAAAGATTTTCCAAGAGTCGTAATAGTTCATAAATTATTCTCTTTTATATTTAACTTGGAAAGATAAAAAGAATTCCGCCAAATGCCACAAAAATAAAATATAGTACCTTTGAGACCAAGCAGAGCCAAACATGTGTGAGAAAACATTATGCGTAAGGATTTTAGGTTATCATGTGGCCAAGAACATTCAGTCTAACTTACAGAAACCATATAAATGGGATTTCCCAATCTTAACTCCAAATATCTACAGTTCTTCCATAAATAGCCTGATGATTATTGAGGGACGGTGCACTTGGGACAAAGTAATGCGTTTAAAATCCAAGAAAATGCTTACCTCAGTTGCTATGACGCACTCCCTCTGCTCCTCTGCTATAACAAATACCGACTGGTACATGGAGTCTCTTGAGGAACATATTGTTGATATCCTACACTCTGGCTTTTCACTTCAAACACAAAACGAAAGTTGTATTAATGTAAAAATACTCACAAGGGACAAGTATGTGTTAGCAACTGCAGGTGAGGAACAATGCAAAGTTTTCCTTCCAAGCTAATAAACAAAAATAAGCTGATTTGCTCACACAAACAAAATCCTGGCCTTAAGTAAGAGGGAAATCTTCTTAGCATTTCTACAGTAGCAGGACATCATTGATGCAGTTTGTGTGCTTTATATGTATTCTTCAGATTCTTTGAAGGGAACTTGTATTAAAAGGTTATAAACAGCAAGTTCATTCTCTGTAGTACATAACTATATAGGTATTTCTTGGCTATTATCTTTGTTTTAAATCTGGGGTTAACGCTAATGGCTAGTCAGAGAAGGTCAAGACTAAAGGAGACTTCTACACATTAAAACAAATCTAATCTCCAATAAGTTGCTTTCATTTACCCTAACTGAGTAATATAAAAGAAAAAAAAATAATGCAGTGAACCTTTACAGTTAAAAGATTCATAAAATAGTATTTTTCGTAAGTTGCTAAGATGTATTTCATATTTGAATTACATAAGCATGTTTTGGTGTTGGACCATCCTGGACTAGCCGTTAGCTTTATCTTCCTGGACTTGGAGACGCAAAAAAATGTATCTACTGAAAGTGTTAAATGCTTAGAACCTTTTAACAGAACATCCCTTAAAAAATCCCAAAAGAGTTATTTTGAAAGAGTGTTTTCCCTTACCTGTACATTCTGCTCAAAGGCATTTTATCTTCTAAACTCTTGTCATAAATAAGACTTTTATCTTCTTGTGACTTTTCGTCCTTAAAATCTTTTGTTTTAGAGTTGTAAGAGTCCAAGTGATAGTTTTTGTGGATAAAGTTAGATTTTTCTGAATCACAGTCCACCTCCAGACTGAGTTTCTGGTTGGTGTTTTTCAGCTGCGATGCTGGGATCAAGTTATCTCTTTGCACCTTTGAAAGGTTGTTCATAGTCTCTGTTTCTGCTCCTTGATCCCGTGCCTGCCTGTGGATGTGCCTCAAAGCAAATCCCACCATGCACAGTAGAACCAGCAGCGCCACCAGACCCACTGCCAGAGAGACCGCCGCCCACTGGAAGCCATCGTCTCCCATCACTGGAGAGGTGAAGGTGGCAAAGGATTCACACCGAGGCCCAGTGTAGCCTGGAGGACAGGTGCAGACCGCCGGAGTCTTCCCTGGGCCACTGCCTGCGGTGCAAATGCCTCCGTTGAGACATGGCCGTACGAAACATTCGTCCAGGATTCTGTCACAGTTTCGTCCACCATAGCCCGGGGGGCAAATGCAGGCATAGTCATTTATTCGGTCTTGGCAGGTTCCTCCATTAAGGCATGGGTTTCCAGCACATTCGTTGATGTTGATCTCGCAGCGCTGTCCAGTGAATCCTGCGCGGCAGCTACACATGCGCATGCCACCTTGGAGCAGACACAGACCACCTAAAAAGGATGAAATGGACAATGATAACTAAATATAGACATTTTATAGTAACACTTCAGTGACAAGCATTTCAAAATCACAAAGAACTTAATCCCTCTTGGGTTCACACATCTTTGTCAAATCCACTGGAACCACAATACTGTGTATTGTTGTCCTCAACAGAGAACAATATCTTAGAGGGCTACATGTTTACAAAAAGACACAAAACTGAACTGCGTTTGGATATTTATCGCCTTTCACCAACAACCGCAGCAAGCTGTGGTGACATTTACAAGCCGTTGCGCTGAGCTGCCGAATGTTTATGTGGAAGACAATAGACACCAAGTTCCCAACAATTCCTGTTGTTCCACACTGCTTCCAGCAGCAGGAATTTAAAAGCTTGGTGGTGGGGAGACACCGGGGTAGCGAGGGGAAGTTCAAAAAAGGGGGGTATGGGAGGCCAAAGAGCAGAGGAAGACCGTACCATTAGCACAGGGAAGCGACGTGCATTTGTCCACTCTCTTCTCACAGTTGAGTCCAGTGTAGCCGGGAGGACACTCGCACATGTAGCTGCGGCCATTGTCTTTCTCCCAGCATTTGCCACCGTGGAAGCACGGGGAGTCAGCACATGTCAGCAGGTTGTGCTCGCAGTGGGAACCTTCAAAACCTTGGAGACATGTGCACCTGTAGCCGGTCTCCAAATTCTTAAGAAATGCAACAAGAAAAGAAAAAATGTAGGTCTCAAATAACACAAGCAACAATCAGCAGGTATAATCCCTTATTCAATCGACTTACAGTGCATATGCCTCCATTCCTGCAGGGGTTGCTGTCGCATTCTTGCATCTCCAGCTCACAGTTAACCCCTGTGAATCCTGGCAAGCAAGTGCACGTGTAACTCCCTTGGCCTGTGTTCATGCAGGTGGCACCGTTCAAACAGGGATGGTGATGGGTGCAGAAGTTCAGGTCTGAAGAGGGGAGGGCAGAAAAGAGGGTTTGTTTACAGAGAGGCAAAGGGAGGGAAAAGAGCTACCTATCCTTGATGTGTGTGTGGAAAGCTCTGAATACGCTTTAGGGGAAACCTAATTTACTAATGCTTTCAAATTGGTAATATGAGAGCATCTTTTCTCAAAAGAAACAAGTGGTAAAAGTTGTGTGTGACGTACCTTGGTCACATAATAGGCCTCCCCAACCCTCCTGGCAGTTGCACTGCCAAGGCAGCTGGCAGGTACCGTGCTTACAGGCCGGGTACTTCCTGCACTCATCGCAGAACGTGCCCTGCCAGCCTTCCCTGCATCTGAAGAAATGACAACAGATGTTTCTGGATTACTCTCTTCTGCGTAACATCAGAGTTTCTTTGTGTACAAAGCTACAAAACATCAACTGTTTTAAACACGCAAGCTATTGACTTTGATTGATTAAGAGCAAACAACCATGTGTTATAGTTTAGTTAGGAATTTACTGGCAAGAACCTAAAGAAATCAGAAAGCAGTTCTGCAACATTATCAGATGTTCCATCACAGTTAAATCCCATTAATATTGCATGATGATTGAATGCACTGCAGCAAACTGACAAGTTACATAGTAGGCTTCTGCTGAAGTGATGTAAAATCATGAATAAGCAACTTATAATTATAGATCAATTGTTATGCATAGTCAATATTATTTTTATACGTTATGCTGCAACTTCTGTCTAACCACCTGAGCCAAAAAAGGAGCATCACATTGTTTTATATCTCAAGTATTTATTCCCAGTTAGGGACAGTTTTTGCACAGCAAATGATGGATTTATGTCTAAAAGGAGAGCAGCAGAAACTTGAGGAGAAATTTCTCCCTGGGAAGGGGTTGAGTGTGCAAATTATTCTTGCTGCTGAGCAAGTGAATGGGATTGAGCAGTGACAGCAAGGGAACGTGGGGAGAGGAGAAGTTAGTGAGAGCAGTGTGTCATTTACACAATTTGGTGGATCTGAACCTCTTTATTGGATTACACTAAAACAGCTTCTCTACTACTCTTCTCTTAATGGTTTTAAAGATAAATTGCAAATTTGAAAGTTATGGTTGATTTGCTGAAATTTGAGTTAACTACACTTTTAGTTTCTTTGGTTTTCTAACTAGCATGATGCTGACTGTGACTAAATTTTTATTTTATGCTCTACTGTACATATTTTGCTGGTTTTAGATTCTTTTAGATTTTTTTTTTTTGTTTGTTTTTGTACCTTACATCCTCTGGTCTATTTTTAAATCTTTGTTTCAGGACTGTAGTCCAGATCTTGTTTTTTAAGGACATTGATGACTATATTGGTAAAGATATTATTAATATACTGACGAGTACAGTGCAGTTTCTCTTATTAATAAGCTATGATGCTTGACGAGAAGCACAAGCAAATGTGAAAGCAACAAACACTGTTCTCATAGCCTGTGTCCCAACACATATTTCAACACTTCATAATATTTGATACTTACACACACTCCCCAGGTTTGGAGCAGTTCCCATTCCTCTCGCTGCACCCCTCAAGACAGATAGCTACAGTATAAAGAAAAAAACAAAGATAAGTCACTTTTTAAAAATAAGTGCTAAGGCACTGACTTTGTAGAAAAATACAGTTGTTTAAAAATAACTGCTGGGTTGTAAAGATGTCAGGTAATCCTTTAATACTTCACAATAACAACCATGAAGGCTAAAGAGATGGCAATTTCTCGAAATAGCACACTCTGAGTGTCCATGTTGAAGTGCGTGAGGATTTAGTCTGTTTTAACTTTGGTCATTAATCTAAACCTGTCCGACACACCCTAGTTACAGCTGCCCCTTAAAAAGAGAGATGGGATGGTGGGGGTCTGTGGCGGGAGGGCAGGGCAGATAGTTTGTTTGTCCTGTTTTAAGTGCACCGGTCTTACATGACACTGATTCGCAGGACAACATATCAGGCGGCTGACAGTAAAGCGGCCCGCTTTAAGTCCGGAACAGATGCTTGCTCTCAATAGCAGACAGCTGTCACTATTGTTGTTTGTGGTCCGCCGCAGCCATATTTGCAGCTGCTACTGCCGCGCGCCCAACAATGGAAGGGGCTAAACATCGGTGGCGCGTGGCGGATAATAATGCCGCGATTAACCTTGGCGCGTGCTGTCGCCCGGACTCCTCCTATCGATGCTCGCGCGCCCCCTCCTCCTTCTTTCCCGCCTGCGGATTATGTTACCGGGCACGCGCGAATACAGTGTTCCCTGAAGGGAGAAATTGTCTGCTTACTGATCGAGGGTTCACTTCAAAATTTATTTTACACGAATAGCAAATTCTCAAATGATTACTTTAACCGCATTTTAAGACGGATATTGAGGGTAGGTAGGAAAAATGAAAAGTTCAGCTTCTGTTTCAATTTGTATTAAAAACTCTCCCAGAGCCGGCCCAACACTATATAGGACCTTAAACAGCTTTTGATTAGGGTTGGGACGGGGGTCCTAATTGCTATCCAGTACCGCAGCTCAATTAATAGTTGTACACTGAGGCCGCTAAATGTTGTATGTTCCCTTAAGTAGAATTTTATTTCAGAAAACCTTTTTTAATAACCACAAGCTTTTACAGTACTACTAATACTTCTTTTACACTTTTCAAGCCTGATTGTTTGGGTATTGTGCATTAAAAAAATAAATTTTACATCAACAATTTATTTTCTTTAACTCACATTCTTTAAATAAATAAATAGTTAGTAGTAAATGTTATTTATTTATTTATTTATTTTTTTTCAAATATACTCAGTTGCTTTTGGAAGCTCATTTTCAGAGCATTATGTTTCACAACAAACTTTGTTGCATAGAGTAAAAATTATTGAATGATAAACTAAAAATTACTTAAAACCACAAATATTTATCGTTGTAATGCTACAACTAGTGATTTCTAAAGTATTTTAAATCCAAAGTAATTACAAATTTGAGATATATTTTTTTATTGACTTAAAATTGCTATTCATTAACCTTTCATTAAAAGTAGGTCCATTACTTTTAAATGCAACTTAATTTCAAAGTTTTGACATTTCTATCTTAATGTTACAAATCCGGCATGCATAGGGGGCACCTGCAGACCTAAGCACCTCAAGCTTAGGTTTAGGGTCCTTAACACCCTTGTGCCTTGGGCTGCCTCTGTTTTTATCATCAATGTTTGAATGTTTATGCATTACACATCTTGCATAAGCATTATTATGGCTTACAACTAAAAAATATTGTCTGCTACACAGTAACCAAATGTGTGTTGCTTTATGTGATTTATGAATTGATGGCACTTAAATATTTTAAATATCAAAACAAATGTAGTTTTTAATCTTACAGAAAGAATGCTTTAGTTGCTGTGTTGGTAGAGAATGATAGCTATCTAACAGACTATGCCTTCATTTTCATTTGTGTCAAAATATTTTTGTGTCAAAATATTGACACTCCATTAGGTAGTTTGTCCTTATTTAGGCTAGTTTATGTGGCCTACTTCCAAAATATTCGACTGTTCGACAACAATTTTCTGATTTACTTAGAAAAAAAGTATGTTGCAAAGCATGTGACAATTGTAGTTATCTTTGGTGCCCCCTGTTGGTTGATTTGGGTCCTCTAAACAGCTGCTTAGTTTGCTTTTGCATTGTGCCGGCTCAGCAGTCTCTAAGTGTAAGTTACACTAAACCTAAATGAACAGTCTTGCTCACATCTATGCATGGGAGTTTGGGAGTGGAGGGGAAATTATGGTGTCTGAAAGATGCTCAATCTGTCTTCTCCCATGTATATTTTCTGTAGTCACGCACGATTGATGTGTGTGCGTAATTGCAACACGTGAGCCCATCTGGTTAGAATTTGGCGCCGCGGTCAAAATAGCGCATGCCAGTTTCCCTTTCGCCACCAGTGTGACACGGATGACAGATCCGCTGTCACCCGTGTGGTCACATATCCAGCACATGGTAGCTATTACTCTCACGGTGCCTCCTTCCAATCTACTTTTTGATTAATTTGTTTTTGGTGAAAGGGGGCGGGGGGACCCTTTGGTATTTTTGGACTAAAATTACATCATGGGCTCTCCTGTGGGCTCATTTGGAGCTTTTCAGCATGTGGGTCTGCAATGTGATCAAGTAGGTTCCAACCAGCTCAATGTGTTTACAATCCCACAGCCAGTTACATTTCAGAATTATGTGATAGAAATGGGCCATCAAGGAGCATTCTACAACAAAACTGCCTGACAGACAAAGGTATTATTAGGCCATCTCTGGCTGAAGATCTCCTTGGACTTCAGTGGGGATGACATCTTTATCTGTGACTTCTTTTTTTGGCATAAATACAATAAAAAAAGTCAAGCTCCTTACATGTGGTTGCACAAGGAGCATCTAATGGCTCATAATCTTAGATTGCAAAATAAATATCAGCGGTCAAGTTCAGACCAAGACTTTCAGTTTATATGGCAACCAGAAGAAAGCCAGCCAGATGAAAAACCAAAAGATTTGGCTTACGTTCTTCACAGTATTTCCCTTTCCAGCCGGGAAGACAGGACAGCTGACCATCCCTGGTGCAGGTGTAGTGACCGAAACGGTCGTCTCTGGGCGTGCACTTTTTGGAACAACTTTCCCCATAGTAGCTCTCGTTGCAGATGAACCGATAGGAATATCTAAGTTCCGTCTGTTTCTCGGTTTGTGTGTCCTGGGACCAGTCGGTTCCTACGCCCAACTGTCTTTGGATGGCAAAAAAGCTAATCATGAAGTCTGGATTGTTGGTATCTGTAAAAGATGAAAGATCAATTAGAAAGAGAGAAAGAAATAAAAATAGTTAAATGTTGTTGTTTTTTCAAATGTGCCACTGTCTTGTGATGATTAGGTCAAAGAGTAATCCAGTTTAGTCTTAATAACTTGCCAAGCACCCAAACTGCATCCCTTATCAAATCCCATATAGCTGAGATGAAAGATAAGCTCAAGTCGAAATTTCCTTTTTTTTTTCCTGTCAGCAGAAAAAAAAAACATTCCCAGGCCCAGTCCCCTCTTCCAAAGGGCAGAACAGAGTAAGGTGTAAAATACAGGAAGATGTAGTCAGGGGCTTTTGGCAGGCGCTGTGTATTCTCACCAAGAGCCCACAGCTCTTTCCCACGCCAAAAATAAAACTAGAGGAAGTTCAATTGTATTGGGCATAAGAATGAAAAAGGTGCTCTGAAGTTCATAATAAAGGGACGCAGAGGCGTGAAAAATGTCTCAAAGTATTTACATTTAACATTATGATTAAGAAGTAAATGTTTAATCACCCCCTTCGAATCAAATATAGCCATGTTTTAATTTGTATCTGTGAATGGGATGCAGGAAAAAAATAAAAAATAAATAAAACCTAAGGAGAGCTCCCTCCTGTGGTAGTATATGTTGAACTCACCTACAGGTAGATTTCCATAAGGTGAATGCCAGGCCTCAATAATTAATGAAAATGACCCCTGAGGAGAAAAACACATGCAATCGGTGAAAGTGTTTAGTGTATAATTTCACAACTTTTAAATGTTTTTTTTCTTTTTTTTTTTTTTTCTGATTCTGTGTCGTGGTTCAAATGTATTACAGTTAGGATGTATGGAGACATTTATGAGCTACAGTGAACCATATACAGCACAGTGCATGGCCCCTGTAGATTTTAAAGTGAGCGACGTCGTAGCGGCGCAATCTGGTCGTCGCCAGAGCATTACCTAATGACATGGATTAGACGAGCGGACCAATAACCGGTGCGCTCCCAAAACGCACAGCTGCTCCCCCGTTAAAAACAACAACAACAACAACAACAACAACAACAACAACAAAACAGCACAATAGGGGCCGCTGCTATGACACCAAAATAATAACGTGGATGCATTTATGCTGCGCGCATTCCACGCCCTTACCGGCCATCCGAACTTGAAGGGGATTTGAATGGGTCTGGGTAAAGTGCCGCTGTCCTTGGCGCTGAAAGAGTTCGTCCCCAGCACCGGTGTCTCCCTACTCCCAAAGATGCAGTCACCTGGCGACACCACAGCCTGGTAGTTCTTCAGACAAATTTTGAAATAAGTCCTGCAGCTGGGCGTGCATGCGTTCCCGTTTGCCAGCAAGCCTTTGTGGTTTTTAAATTCATGGAGATCTACCTCAAAAACTCCCGAGCCAAATACCTAAAATGATGTAAAAAAAAAAAAAAAAAAAAAAAGGGAGGGGGGGGAGGGAGGGAAAGTGAGACGTTATTTGAGAAAGCGTGAAAACAAAACGACAACAACCGTCTCTTCGCTTGTTTTCGATCCTCATTCTTCATCCTCCTTCATACCTGTAATATTAACGTGGTGCTGAACGCGATGGTAAAGGTGAACCAGGCTGCCATCCTTCTCGTTTCTCCAGGGCAGCCGTGTCACCAGCCGCCAGAAACCGCAAAGCCTCCTTACTCCCAAGTATTTACGCCCAAGAAAATGATTTCTTTCTGGCAAAAGCAACAATCTAAAAAACACACATAAATCCTCCGAAAGCTCCTTGTTGCCGTGCGTCAAAACGGTCCAGAGGAACGGTTCCCAAATCTCAAAGTTATCCAGAAGCCGACGGAAGACCAGAATATCCACAGCCGCGCGTCTTTTTCGGTCAGCAGGCGTCCTCTCCTTGTGTATACTCCACAGTGTGTCCCTCCGCTGAGTGCGTGTAAAGGCTCAAAGGTTGTTTTGGTGCTGAACTCGGTGCGTCAGTGCGCCACGGACGTTCATCAGCCTCCTTATTACTAGTGAATGAACCGTAGAGCGTCTCCTCCTGGATATATAGATATACACTGCGCGGCTCATTACATAAACTGTCACTCACCCAACATGGCACCGCCCCCGTTCACATATTCAACCCCCTTCCTTTCCACCCTAACAACAATTATCCAGATTTAATTCTCAATGGCAATGAGATGCCCACCACTATTAACGAACCCGGAACACTTGTTAATGAATTTTTACATCCGAGTGCGCACACTGGAATGCTTTACGCAAGGGGACAATCTGAGAGGAGACAAAACTTTGAGTGTAGAGAGGATTAACTTAATAATTAGGTTATTTCTTCGTGTACTGTTTTCGCAGTTGGTTCCACTCAATTGCACGCCTAATCAGCCCCTCATTACAGGTTTGGGGACCATGCGTCCGCCCGGAGACAGCACTCTGACAGGGCGCACATGGGAGTCTCCCCGGGGATGGATCACAGACAATGGCAACAGAAATAAGATTAAACGGTAAAGCAATAGTAAACTTCAGAGTTAAACCGACTGAATTGCAGTGGTATAGTTGGTTAATTGTATATGCTTTTAGACGCCAAACCGATGCGATCTGAAATATGTGTTTCGATTTAGAATGTGATCAATGCCTTCAAGAAAACCTTTGATTTTACACACGATTGTTGGTGCTTACGTTAAATCACTGCTTTTTACTGCTACTGTGGGCGTGTTTGATCTTGTACCTGGCGTGTGCCCTTTCGTGCCCACCCATACATTTTACGGTTAATAGCAGCGTGCCTCCTATTGTTGTCGCGCGTGTCCCTCTCTCGCCCTCATGCGGGTGTCCTGTGCGGGACGGGAGACATAACTATTCAGCTGTATGCAAATCAGCACTCTCCCTCTCTCCGTCCCTCCCTTTTATTATACCCCCCTCCTCTCTCTCTCTCTCTCTCTCTCTCCGTCTCTATCTCTCCTTCTCTCTCGTTCTCTTACTTGTGGCCTTTAGGAGAATCAGGTAGTTTCAAGCTCCAGGTTCTTAGGATTGAGATGTATCAGCCAGTTTATGAAAAGAAAAGATACTCCTAGTTCTAATCTAAGCGTAAAAGCTTTACGGAAAACGCGAGCGCAAAAATATTGTTATATTTCTCTAAAATACAAATGTTTTTTTTGTGTGTGTGTGTGTGTGTGTTTTCCCTCAGCATTCCAACGGGACATTATTTGGCCTTTATAATTTGATTTAAAGTATTTGTTATCCGATCGTTCATTTCTCTCATTTGTACCATCTGGTGGGTGATAGGAGTCCAAGTGCATCATATGTACAAGTAGCAGAGAAACCAAAATTCAATAACTAGACTAATGTATATTTACTCAGTTACATTTACTTCACTACGTTTTTGAAAAATTTACTTTAGGGACTAGTTTTGCTGCACTACATTTTTTGCGTTTACTTATTTCCTTCTAAAGTATCACTGTCCAACTTGAGTAAAATTTCTGGATACTCTTACAAAACGAGAAACGTAAGAAAATAAAGAAAAGACATATTTTCACAAAAATGTGTAAAACACAAACTTACACATACAGTTTAAAATTAAAAGTTAAAGTGCATTTTTTTTTGTTTTTACACAAGTTTATGTTCTATCTGCTGAGCCTGTTTTGCCACTTTGCCTGCCTATTGCTTTTAGCATCTACAACAACTCTGAATTTTTCTTTGGTCTTAATAAAGTATTTTTTCAAATTGAATTAATATCAAAGCAACAACACACTGCATTGTGTCATTCCACATCTTGAAATTTGTGGTTAAAGCTCAGGGTAAAAATATATTCATATTGTAAAGATGTAATTTGATATCTAAACGTGGTTGAAAAGCATTTGGGATTGAGCAAGCCTGACTTTCAACATCTTAGTTTAAGATAAATTTCTATGAGACTTATGGAATAAAAACAAAACAAAAAAAATTTACCATTTATCTGTTTTTCGGTGACGATAAGAAGTAGTCAGCCTTAGCTAGTCATAAAAAACACTTATGGTTGCCAATGTTTAAACAGTATTGTTTGAACTTATGTCCAACCCCGGCCATATTTTAGGTGATATTCCATTCTGTTTTTAAAAAATGAAAGTATAAAGCAAGACTTGGACAATCTCTCTTATAATTTTCTCTGAGCTCCACTTGATTTCAGCATGTTTGCTTGTCATCTGTCATTTTCCACTGATAAACTGTGCACAACTGAGAGTGAAAATGGAGATCATCTATATTTGTTCAGTGTTCATAGGAGGTAGACATGATGGACTGGCTGAATGCATGTCATATTGACACACCTGTTGTCTGCAGTGGGTCCACAGATACACAATGGCATTGGCTTGGCAGACTGTATTCTAATGTCTATATAGCCCTACTTCTCCTTCTGCTACTTGTTGACATAAGATGCTTGATGGTTCTTTCTGATTAGGGTTTTTTTAGGGTTTTTTTTTTTTTTTTTGCACAAAAGGAGGAATCTGTTGCTGCCATGCACACTTTGAACTTTTGGGCATTGTGCTTTTGTTTTGTTTTGACTTTTTATTCCAGGTTGGTGCTCTTTAGTTGGTGCCAGTGATGGGTTTTAATCGTGGATATTGCCTCGCTTATCTTGTTTTATAGCCATCTGTTTCAGTCGAGGTAACATGAAATGGCAATAAAGAAGTGCGACAACCACAGTTGATGTATTTAACAGGTGAGCAGAGGTGATAACAAAAAAAACTCCACACTGTGAATAGAGAGGAGAGGGTACTCATGGCCTTTTCTTTTCATAAAACTGACCTTTATTACGGTATTGCCTATATTAGATGGCTGTTGTTTTATTACACTGCTTGCTCTGGGTACACATCTCACAAGCGGAGGTATCAACAAATGGCCTAGGGGTTGTTAGTAATGTTTTGGAGGGTTATTGAATTTAAAGTGGAAATAAATTTAATGTGGAAAGATTTTCTAAAGGGAATATTGTATTTTTCCAACCAGTTCAAACCCAAAGATGTTGCTCCTTCTTTAGTGAGCATGTTGGGTTTTGATTATGAAAAATCCATCACTATCAGTTAGCGTGATAGTGATGGATCTATCACGCTGGAAAATCCACTGGTATTTTAATTTGGTTCTAGAACATTACCAGTTGGATAGCAAACCAAATGAGATTACGGCAGCTGGCGAAATTGACGACACAATGAAATTGATACGACTGTCTTACATTAGATGATTTTGCTCCAAATGACTCTCAACTGTTTGTAGCTGAATCTAAGGTTCCCATGTGATCAGATTGTGTGGGTTTGAGTTTGATCAATTGCTTATTTATATGCAATTGAAATGAATTTGATGTTTTTCTTGTGAAATACTTTGAGATATTTGTCATGAACTTGTGCTATATAAATAAACTTAAGTGAAATTTGTTCAATAGAACAAAAGACAAATATCGACCAGCACTTCCTTGTTTGTTGTAGTCCACTACATAGCAGTCAGTGGGGTATTTTTGCGATTATAGCCAAACTGTCTTATGATTACCACTAACGGATGCCAAAGTAGCAACAGTAGTACTTGTACCACAGTTTGGAAACCAAAGCTTCAGGGTGAAGTGGTTAAGAGCAAATGCAGCACCATTTAAAATATTGAAGCACATGCTGTATGATGTCTACACATACAGACATCTGCAATAGTTGTGCTTAAACTGCTGTCAACAAAAGCTTTCTGTGGTTTTATTTATAACACGCCTTGTTGGAAAAGCATTGTGTCCTTACACTCTAATGCAATGCAAGGCAGCAACTTGAGCCTGCAACAAACCAGCTGCTACCAGCTGCTCACCCTGAAACAATTTCATTTTCCTAAAGGCAATCTCGGATCTTGCATTTATTATGTTGTTGCGTGAAAGGTCTTTTGCTTTCCAGCAGCACAGCAATTCTCCTCGCCTCCAAAATGTAAGTTCATGCTCATACGTCAATGTCTGTGTGTGCTTCTGTGACTTAAAGGCTTGAATTTGGGTTTCGTGGACGAGCTTGTGCAGTAACCATCCCAATAGGTCCCTTTGTCTTTCAATGAGAGAACTCGCAGGTTCACGGGGTGGCTTCAGATTGTTCCCGCTTAGATTCCTTTCCAGTTGTTTGTGAATTTGCTTAGCCGTTCTAGAGAAAGCCACAGTTCCTGTTCTCACCATTCTTGCTAATTCTTGTGACTAAACCAAGATCTGACAATGAAGTGTAAACAGGCTGATCTGCCAGAAATCGGACTTCAGAATTTCTATTGTTGAGAGAGGAATGTGAGGAATGTTGTAATAAAAATTAAGCAATGTTCCTCCTATGATGTCACCCTCATACTTTCTCAGTGATATGAAAAAAGTGCCTTTTTTATTAGTGTGAAACTTTACAAAGGCTTTACACAAATACAATTTTTAATATTCTGGGTCTTTGATAACCACGCAAGGAACTCAGAAACAGACCCCCCTTTCAATCGTCAGAACTTGGATTATGACAAGGACAGGTGGGGTTCAAACAGAGCAGTCATAAAAATAGTGGGAACCAGTCTGAAGGGATATATTTATTCACCAGGAACCACCAAAGATGAAAGAAAAACACTTAAGGTGAAGTTTTTTTTAACAATCCAGGTGGTAAGCTTTGAGGCCTGCATGAGCGTAGGTGATGTTTAATGTGGGCTACAGCTGCTAAATGTAAGATAATAAGAACAAGGTGAGGGAAAGAAATTACATGCATGACAGTGCAGGGTGTGTAGAATCAACAAGAGGAGAAAAATTGAAATATTTTAGTTCTAAATGTGATTTATTTTCCACATTTTTGTTTAACCCGTCAGGACTGGTTGTCTGGTTGAAATTCAGCAGCTGTCAAAAACATTTCTGTGTTTACTTAGGGCCATGTTTTTCTTAGCATTTCTCCCTATTTTGTAATTCAAAATAGGGACAAATTCAATAGTTTTTTTTGATGAAGAGAAGTCATAAAATGTTCATCTCTCCCTGTCCCTGTGAGCGGAGAGGAGGCCAGGCCAGAGTCGGCTCAAAGAGTGTAGGATAACACATGAATTTATTTAAGGCATTGACAGTTTCACATGATTCTATGCATGTTAGAGAGAAGCAACAAAACCGGTAACAACTCAGGTTATATGACAGCAAAGTGAGTTAGTTCTATGCACCATATGTGTATGTGGTTGGCCATTTTTATCTATTCTGTTAAGCTGTCAGAGGGCCAGCTGTTATATTGATCAGGAGGCCCAGGCCATATTTGCCCTCCTGAATGTGTCGCTTATGTTTGAAGTCCAGCTGGACTTTATTGTAAAATGTGTTATAAATCTTGATTGAGGCAAAAGGAGGCCAATATGTTGTACCAGATTGACAATGACGTCGGCAGTAAGACCGGAGGAGGGAGGCAGATTTACGACCTGCTCTACGAAGGCCACCGGTTCAGTTCAAGCTAGAATCCCTCCTATGGCTGCACCTGAAAGAGCTCCTTTAAAGAAGTGGCCAGTGACCCGCATAAAAAGACAAGGCACAGAAAGTCACATATTAAAGTGGAGTTTGTCTGGGTTTCTCATTTAGCCTTATTACAGGTTAAGAAATTGACTCCTAAAGGTTTTACAGCATTCTTTCAAGGAACTCATTTCATTTTTAAAATTAAAAAAGAAAAAAAAAAATCAGAAGGGAAAACGTTATGTTTTCTTAGCCGTAAAATCTGAAATCTTAAAAAAGACACTACACCGGCCAATCGCCTCAGCCTTCCACATTGGGGAGGGGGAAGAAACATAGTTAACTTTCATAGATACAGTGTAAACACAATTTACAAATAATTATGTTCTTTTAATTACTTTAAGCTTCAACCGATCAGACTCCAGCTCTCATCATTGAGACGGGCCTCCCCTTTGGCAGGGTTCCAAGATGGCTTCCAAAAGACACACCCACAAGGTAACAAACATTTCAGCAACACACACAAAAGGTTCATTTACACACTCTAGAACTAAAAGGAGATTAGAGAAACACTTATCGCTTCTTAAGATGGACAGAAAAATGTTCTGATGATAGAATGTCAAATGCAATGTATTGTTTCCAAGAGCTATTGCTCTTTCAGCAATCCTCCTTTAAACGACAAAAATCGGCAAAGAAATACTTGCTACATCTTTATGCTAAATACTTTTTTCTTATTTTCTTTCTTTCAGCATATATGTATGTTTTTCTACATCTATCACTTTTGGGTGTGGAAATAAATTTGACTATCATAAGACGCAAACCAGAACACAATGGAAAAATTATAATAAATATGCTTTAGCTGAGTGTATAAAAACATTTTTGTTTACACAAATCATAAATAATACAGGTTAAGCTACTTAATGTGGAATATTACACAGAGAATATTCAATTCAAATGTAAGAAGTTGGTGTGACCTGGCAGCATTTCTCAAGTTCATTACTTTCCTATATACTTCATGACTTCACAGAAGCATGAAAAAGGGACGATGCACCTCTGTGCTAATCTGTCCACTTTAACAATATTCTCCCTCATCTCGTGTTTTGGAACTTTCTTTTCCTTTCTCTGACTTTTTTTCATGTTTACTCCAAACAACACCGTACCAGCACTGACCTGGCCTTTTGACGAGTACAGTGGCAACACGAACCAACTGGGTTTTTCAGCTGTGTTGCAAACTATGCAGAGAGAGGGGGTGTAGTCACCATCCTCGGAGCACGGCTTTATTCTGAGAACATCGTGATCTGAGAAAATGGGAGTCAGGGAAAAGGGGGGAGTCAAGGTCAGCTTTTCCAGATTTATACGATTAGGGAGCGGACATTAAGTTGGATCAGCAGCTTTATGAAGTAAAAACCAATGGGAATTTATGAAACTCACTTTGAGTGAAAGCCAAAAGTGTCACTTGCTAAATTTTGGCTCCTTCCAGTTAAATATTCAATATATAGGGATGCAAAATCATCATTGTCATGGGAAAAAAAATCCTCAAAATGAACAACAAATCCATGTTTTTTTTAATTGCAGAAAAAAAAACATGTTTTGGAAAGCGTACTTCAACAAGACGCAGGTAGCAGTGAAGGTGGAAATTTACACTGGGGTGCAGGTGGATATTCTTCTGACACATGCCAACATAATCTCACAAAAATAGATTTTTATAGGTTTGGTGTCTTTCCCTCTCTTGAACTGTTGTAGCCATGGAAACACAGGCTATATAGGCTAAATATAGTGACAGCTGAAGCTCCTGAAGTTGATAAAAGCAGTGGATATAATTCACATAGACAGCGTTCAATAATAAGTCATGTAAGATACATACAATCTAATAATACCACTAACCTGAAATTGAGTTGCTACTCAATTTGAATGTTTAATTTTAGACACAAATATGCTTCACGGGTGTTTATTTGGATATAGAGTATCCTAAATTTAGATTTCCAGGAAATCACATATCAGCTGTTAAAAATCCAATCAAATCGCCCATGAGATGAGCAATGAGCAGGAAAATCTACCACGCAAATCCCTCCCCGGGTGCTGAAAGCCCAGCGGATTGGTGCCACAAATGCGAGAGCATTTCGGTAGGAAGAGTGAAGTGGGTGTATGCGCTGCCTCTCCAAAGCCTCAACCACAGTGAGATTAGTGTCAGTCTGCAGCATTAATCCCAGTAGTCTCCCGGCATCAGGCCGACCCACCTTCGGCTGAGGAAAACACCAGGGGAGACGCAGGGGAGTGGGGGACTTAACCAAACAGTGGATTAATCAGATACGGAGGGGGTGGGTGGTGGTGTGGGCTGGGGTGTTTTTGACAGGTTGGGTGAAAGAGGAGGTGGGGAGCTGCTACCTGTAGCAGCTCATCATTGAAACATCCACAGTGCAGAGAAAAAGTACTTTCTGGCTTTCAGATTTCTTCTGCTTTTGCATTTTTGCCACATTAAAAGTTTCAGATAAGTTTTCACATCTCAGTTATGAATAGAAAAGAAATAACCTGGGCCAATGTAAAAAAAAAAAAAAAAAGTGACTCCTTGTATGACCGGCATCAGTGCTTGGTCCGCATTGCCGGCAATAAGTCAGGCTCATTTCTGGTGAGAGTTGCCCTTTGACACCATAAAGTTAATAACCTTTATGGGCAGAATTTTTATGTACAGCCTAGGTGTTGAAGTTTTGGTGGCTTGAAGATCGTGTCTCTGTTCACTGGAGATGACATGGGCCTGTTGGCTTCATCAGACTGTGATCTACAGTTTTCACTGGAGCAGTTCACAACTCAGGATGAAGTGGCCAGGATGAAAATCAGTGTCTTGTGGAAGAGGTTTGGCCCCAAGTGGAGGAGTTTCAGTCTTGTGAGGGAAAAATGGAGCAGGAAACCAATAGGCAGATTGGTGCGGCATCTACATTGTACCTGTCTATTGTGGTGAAGAGATAGTTGAGTGAAAAGGCGAAGCTCTCAATTCACCGGTCAATCTATGTTCCTCCTTTGGGCACAAGCTTTGGGAAGTGACTGAAAAAAGAAGATGTAGATAAAAGTGGCCAAAATAAGATTCCTCCGCAGGATGTCTGGGCTCTCCTTAAGAGATGAGGCAAGAGGCTTGGTCCTTCAGAAAGGAGTCAGGGTAGAGTTGCTGCTTCTTAATATCGAGAGGAGCCAGTTGAGGTGGCTCGGGGATATGGATGACTCTCTGGCAAGGTGTTCTAGGCACGTCCCTCGACGGGGAGACCCATAGGAAGACCCAGGACCTGCTGGAGGGACAATCAGCAAGTGTCACTCTAATGGATTAATGTGCAGTTCAGTTCTAACCCAGTTGTGAGTGTCCCCATTACAGTCTTTTCCTCACTATTGTGGGCAGGCAGCAGCTGTTGTGGACAACTCTCTGGTAATGTTTGCAGCGACATTCAGCAACAGAGAATCTTAATATTGTGGTTTCAATGAACTCAAATAAATCCAAATATTTCAAACAAAAAATTTAATGCACATCACACCATACTAATATTATGGTTTCCCACCACCGACCTAACTGGAAGTTCCGACAGAACGCTGACCAGAGTTGAAATGTTTGTCTTCTTTATTGTTGCCCATTTTTCAAAGAAATGTGCCGCTAAATTACGATCATCCCGCTCCAAAAGTTAAGGCATGTGCTCCTGATTAAATTCAGAATTATGCTCCTCCGCACTGCAGCTCCCTGATAGATACTGTGTCTGCCGCTCCACTCTTATACTATATAAGATAAATGTTATTTGGAGTTTATAGTTACGTAAATAATGGGCAAATCAACGAATGCCTTCTGCTGTCAATCAAATTGCTTCCGTGCAATAGACGCGTCTTGTATTACGTCTGAAGTGAACACAGAATATGGCAGGTCAATGACTCAATGCAATCTGCTGGATTACCTTAGCAAGAAATTTTCTAAACTAGTTTGAAAAATTAACTTAGCTTACTGCCCTTTTGATAACTAGGATCAATTGAAATGTATGTGATTGAATTGAAATGATTTTTTAGTGGATTGCTGCTTTTAAGTAAGCTGAATTTATTGAAACTGAATCTTGGCTGTTATCTGGGCACAGTAAAAAAAACAACGTCAACATTTCTGTTCATATCTGTTGAAAAGATAGACAGAAAGTTTTTGTTCCATTATTAATTTTAACATCAAGAACATGCCTTCTCTTTATTTTGTGATGGACTGAGTTGACCGTCTATAGATGGTGTCTTTTTAATTCTTTCGATGTTTTACTTTCGATTTTGCCAAAAACATTAAACATCAGTTCTACCTTTTGATTCCCCAGCAGAGACATGTCCTGGCTGCTGTCCCCTCCCTTCCCCTCCGACGTTGGTACGATCCAAAAAACCAGTGGTTTGTTTGCTTGGGAAAGGAGAATATCCTCTGAGGTCAAGTCAAACAGGATGTGCTAGAGTGTGGTCCTTCTCTCCTATTGGCTCTTTGTAATAACGCACTGAGTGCGGCTGACACACACAAATTCTTATAAACCTGTACGTGTGCACACACACATCCGACATGTCATATCCAGTAAACACAAACTCAACTTAGGAAAAATGCCTGCCTGACAGACTGACGCTTGTATTTACCTTAAAACAGGGGTTTGTGATTAAAGCAGCATGCTAAGGGCAGACTTGTTTAAGAAATACGTTGTGTTGGGAAAATGTCAAACACTTGAACCAATAAACAGAAACTTCTGCAGATGAAGACACATCTTAGTGAAAGCGAGAGAGCTATGGTGTGAGTCAGGAAATGCAGCGTCAGCAAACTGGAGAAGGTTTACTTCAACGTGGATCTTTTCTTTTTACTGCGTTTTGTTCTCAAACTTCCAAACAAAATTAATCCACGCATTTAGCAATGTTTGCAGGGATAGCATATCTAAGCAAACATGAGATTAAGGTAATTTATGAAAAATTCCCTGCAAGTGATTTCACCGCCTCAGGCCAAGCGCCAGCAGTGTAGGAGAAAGGGAGAATAAACAAATAGCAGTTGTTGGCTGTAAAGCGATCTGTTGCTTAAGTAGCAACTTTTTATGGACGATTAGAAAAAATATCAAACTAAGTAAAATAATTAGAACAAATGAAACTGGAAGCATGGACTTCAATAATGACTCAATGAATCAACAGTTGTCAGAAAATAGATCTCTACAGATATAGTGTTTTTAGGAGTTACGATTGGTGACAAAATAAAATGCATATTCCCATATGTGAGCCAGAGAGGGATTCTTACACACACTCCCAATTAGACAAATCGCCATGAAATAGGGGAGGTATCGCCTCAAGGCAAAATAGTGGTCACATGGAGCCTATCAGAGGCATGGCACTTGGTTTGGTGAAATAATGGTCACGCGTACGCCTACAGTCGTCTGGTTACATAAGAGGACGTGGAGTCATATTTGAGGAAATTCTGTAGTTTATTGATTATACGTATTGACTTTTGGCAATAATTATGAAAAATGTGGTCTTAAAGGGGTTATTAAGTGAACTTATGTTGGAAGTTTGTAAGTAGAACCTATCAATTATAATGCACCTAATGGGTATCCTAATAAACAAACCTGCTGCAGATAATTCTTGATAAAGACTGAACTAATTGTTCCAGATTAGCAATTTCCAGGAGACAAAGCTAGGAGCTGGTCCAGTTCTCAAGCTCATTTTAGTGGGATTTACTTACTTTGGCATTTGTTTTATAAATATAAACAAATATTCTTGCTTATTTTTTATCAAAATTACCCTGATAGTCAGAAATTTGCCTCAGACATTAAACTCAATTTGACCATGTTACAATTCCAACGACAAAAACCTGTGAGATTTGCTATTTGATACACTCATTGGCCAAGCTAACAAGTACAAAATAATGGCAATGTTGTTATTTGCCTACTTTGCGCTTTAAACATGTTTCAACAAACTGAAATTGCCAAGTTTTGTTGGAAAACTCTTGCAGTGCAACTTATAAAAAACACTGTTACTGATATAAGTTAAGAAAAAAACTATCATATAGCATTCTGGATTGCACGAAAAGCACAAGGTTCACTAAATTTAATCAAGTTCCCTTTTATTTAATATTTCTAAGTTCAGTTCAAATTAAATTCACAACAAATCTCAAGGTTTCGCAAATTTGGTTCAAATCAATCCAATTTATTCCAGTACATTCCACTTATGTAGTTTTATTCAGATTAAGCTCAAATATAGTTTTTTTTTAATGCAATCAAGTTAGATGTCAAACAAAGGCACTCGTGAGTAGTCTTCTAAAAACACTTCAGCTTACGTTTCTGTATGTTGTCATTTAGTTCAGGTAAACTGATGATGACTCATGTTCCACTCATTTTCCTTTGTTTATCCATGTCGCAATCCCGCATCTTCAGCATGCCGCCTGAATTCGCCGTCGGACGTCATCACATCCCTTGAAGGTTAATTAAGTCATCCAAAGGTTATGGCCACATCTGAGAGTAGAATTACGAGGAGGGAAGAATTCATTTAATGGGTATCACATGTTGATAGCAGCACAGAGTCTGAGGACAGAAGGTTTTTCAAAGGAGACAGCATGAAATGTGTTTCTTGTGGCGACAAAAGCAAAGGATGTTAGAAATGAGGTAGGCTCTGTTGGAACATCCTAATAGAGGGCCAATGGGTTGGAAATTGAATCAATTAGGAAAGAAGAGGTCAAAGGAAATGACCTCTGGGTCAGTGAACCCCCACCTCCTAGCCACAGGAAGGGCTCTGTCAGTATGTTGTCTACTGATCTGGCAACTCGCTTCATCTAAATCTCCTTAAAGATACAGATCTTTATGATTGCCAATTATTGGCAGTTATGGCAGAAGGCATCAGAGTATCCTGTTTGTCTCCTTTATTTAACCTCGACGGTCTAAAACTAAATTGTCCAACCAGAGGGAAACCTTTTGGTTGGACAGTGGGCGGATGCTAGCCTTCATCAACAAATGTCTCCTTAAGTGAGGCTGAGTCGCCAGAAGCTGAGCTGAGGAGCAGAGGATGAGATAAAGGAAGTATGCGAGGAAAACTCCTGAGCAGGAGGATGAGAGTAATGATATTTCTGTTTATCTGAGGAGATGGTTGCAGGGTATTTTTGGATGGCTGCTGTTTTTTCCTCCATAAATTCCAGGTTCCGGCTGTTTTTCCTTCTCCTTGTTCCCAGCCTGTGAATGCAGAGCCGCTTCCTCTCCCTCCTTCCTATTCTGAGCCTCTGATTGCATGGTGGGGGTGGTTTTAGTGTATGTGCACGTGTGTGTTTGCATCCGCGAGCGAGTGTGTGTTGCAAATCAGGAGGCAAGAATGTTGCAAAATGTATTATTTTTTTTTCTTTCTTTTTCTGTCAGACATTTTGAACTAATCAAAGTGTGTGTTTCGGAGCGTCTTGGGTGCAGGGTGTGGAGGATGTAACCATTAAAAAAGATCAACGTGTCAACTGTTCCCCAAGTGCTGCTATCTCAGATCCAGCTGGTGAAGGGAGGTGTGAGTGCGTGTGTGTGTGCTCTACACCCAACACGCTCCTCTCAGCAAGAAAGAGACAGATGGATCTTTCCTTTGGCCGATGTTGTCTGAATGTCCTGCTGCAGGCCAATTTACTCTGCATCCTTCCCCGTAAGATTGTAGCCACATTTAACGAAGCGCCACTCCAGTTGAAAAAAAGATAAATGCATCAAAATTCCAGGTTTGCACGGAAAATTATTTTATTTAATGCGTTTGCACGTCAGGGGGAGAGCGACATAAACAACATGGCAGACATGTACCCTTTTTTATCGACATGAGATCAATCATATTACTTCGATGCTTATTATAGTAAAACATTTTGTTTGACAATTTGGAGGTAGAGATTGACATTTTATCTCTTGACCTCTTCATGTAGTTTAGAAATGTCAGATAAAGGGGGCCAAATTCCTGTATTTTATTCCAAAATTCTTATTGAGAATGTTTACAACGTTGAATTTTGACTGCTGCCTTGTGCACTTGGAATTTAATCGGTGAGCGTTCCTGTAAACACTCAGAGAAGAAGGAATTCTGCAGGGAACAGTCGTTTCAGTTCGAAAACCATGCGCAAACTGGGATTACTGAATCTCTACGATGTGAGCTTGTTCTCTTTATGCCCCACATTTTACAGTAGATAAACAAAGAGTGATTTATTTCTTCTTTGCGCAACCCAAACATAGTGGTGTATGACTCACACTGTACATAACGGAGGGCAAAGTACAGCAGAATTTATGTTTGGGCTGCAGGGAGATAAAGCTGAAGTCTAGCAGGACAAAGGAGAAGTGCTTTTTCAGAATACTCAACAATTTAAATGTCTTAAAATGACATCTAGTTTTAGGAACTTCTGCTTTAATTCAGCACATCTTCAAACTGAAACGTTTGAAGACTTGGGGGTTAGTTTACTAAATAGTTACACTCAGGAAGAAATTATTGTATTGCGTCTTATTTTCGTGTGTATGGTTAAATATAGGTATGTAAATAGTACATTCTAATCTTATGTTGGTTTGGAAAACTATCTCAAATGTTAAAGGTTATGGTGAAGTTGCTCTGAATGACCTTCAAGCATGATTCGTAGAAAAAAACACAAATTGCTAAAGTTTAGCTTGAAGGCAAATTCCAATGACACATTAGTTGCCCGATCCTCTGGAGCAACACTTAAACAGCCTATAATTTGTAAAGGACATCAAGTAATCAGACAGCTTGAAGATCATAGAATGTTTGAACAAGCATCACAGGTGAATATCATCTGCATAGAGCTGATAACTAGTATAAAATTTATAGATAATCTATCCAAGAGGTTTTAAATATAGCAAGGTATGACGTATCTGTGATATTAGTTACATCTGACAGTGCATCCGTGAATATGGATTCACTTTTCCAGATTTTGATTTGTAAAACATTTGAAAATCACCTATTATTTGTTAAAAAGGTTTAACAAGTATTAGCCTAGTCACGTGCAACCGCATTGTTTTTTTGTTCGGCCGAACCATTTCTCACCCCTGGCATTATTTGAACTAACTCACGATAAGCTACCCTCTGCATTTGACCTGGTGCTGCACTAAGAGGCTCTTCCTTGTTGGCTTTGGTCTCACTCCAGATTTTACGTCCATCATTTCTTTTCTTGTTTTGTTTAATGTGGTTAAAATGTGCAGTGTTTTATGTTTGAGTTGACTGTATTTACAGCAGATGGCGAAAGGTCAGCGAGAAAGACAAAAGATGTGAGCGTGTGTGTGTCCTCTAGATGAACAGCTACAGTGTTGACATCAAAACAAAGGCCCACTCTAGCCTGCTCCTCTCCTAACTGTGCAACAACCTTCCCAAGATGCTGTCATTTTTGTGAATGCTTTTTTCTCATTCTTTAATTTTGAGCTGCAAGATGTGTCATAAATACGGAGGGTAAACACTGTGACGTGTTTTAGATTTTCTGACGTGTTTTGTGTCTGACTGTGTCACATCAGTAGGGTGTTAGGAAATTTATCAGATTTAAAACTACATGGAAACTACCAAAGAACAGTGTTTTTCTAAAGGCTGGTGACGTTAAACAGCACAGCGGCGTTCCCTCAGTTTTGCTTTTACATTCACTTAGCTCCTCTACAAATAAAAAAGCATGATAGACTTCGAGTTACATCTTCAAAGGAGATAAATGTTACACTTACGCTGAGACACGAACACTATTTCTTCTCCCTGCTGGCAATAGCTTTCTGATTTCTAACTTTTATCCTTATCCTCTTCCTCTATCAGCCAGCTGTCTGGAAATTCCAGCTGAAAGCAAAACGATGGGGGTGGTGTTGCCGATGTTTAGACTGTACATGTTTATCAGGAATACATTTTGGAGTGTAGCAAAATACACATCACCAACACCCTCTACATGAGTGTGTTGGTGATGACATTTTAATATAAAGACTTACAGTTTATAACCTGGTATTTACATGAGGTATATAAAGACAGAATACAATTTTCAAACCATCTGACACCGAATCACACTAAACCTGTTTCAGATCAGCTTGGCTTAGAAAAAACCCCATTTCTTTATGCTAAATAGCATAAAACATGCTATTCAACATTTCTTATGTTACTTAGCATAAGAAATGCTAATTAGCATCATGATTTAAACAAAGATATTTACAACTGCTTTGAATAAATTAGGAAAACCTGAATGACGATGTCATGTCTTTGCAATCTTCTGATTAGTTAACTTATGGCCACAACTGTGGTTGTATTTTAAAACAACACCTCAAGAAACACTGCTTCCTTGCGTGAGTCAATTTTACCTTTCAAACAAAACATAAATGTTAGCTGTATGGTTTCAAATGCATTTGTGGGCAAAGACGTTAATTTTTGAAGATATGTCCTGCGGTCTGATGGGTCAAAAACTTAAGTGTTTGACCAAAACAATCATTTTGGAAAAAAAAAAGAAAAAAAAAAAAGGAAGGCTTGAGGTGACAGCGTCATGTTGAGGTTGATGTTATTAGAGAACATTATGTGGATATGCTGAAGCAGCATGCCATGACATCAGTCAGGACGGTAATGTTTGGGCACAAATGGGTCTAAGTAGACAATGACCCTGTATGTTCTGCTAAGTTAGTTACAAAGTGGCTTGAGGAGAGCAACGTGGAATTCTGGAATCTAGCAAATAGAAATACATTCTGTAACCTTAAATAAGTGCCTGGATGGGAGTGTTTTGTACACTGTTTTTCAAATATCTGGTTTCAACACTATGACTTTGTGTTTCATAGAAACTCTTTCAAGTTACAAATGGATGAATGTGCAGCTCATCACTGCTACCGTTTGTTTCACAGACATGGATGGAATTTGTCCTTTCCTGGACTGATGCATCAGTATGGCAGATGTTTCCTAAAGGATGGATCACACAGCCTTTCAAGCAGATTCACAAACTACCTTAATTGCTGTTTGTTTTGTCTCTCTCCTTTCCACCTCTCTCTCTTCCCCCCTCCCCCTCTCTCTCTGCTCTTGATCTTGCATCAAACATCTGAAGATGGTTTTCAAGAACAAAAAACACCTTACGTACTACAGATTTGGCTCTCAGACACACGGGGAACGTGGTATTGTTTCCCGGCTTTCATCCGTCCACATTTGATCTCCGCTCTCCAGCTTGCGGTCCAAAATGCGCTCGGCGTGCTCGAGCAAACTGAGTTATGAGGCCCATACATGATAAGGATGGTGTTTTTCCATGCCCTAGATGGGTATTGGGTGCTGATGGGATATCGAGCACACCTAAGTGCTTCCCTTTCCTCTCTCACTTTATTTTCTTTCCTTTTCTCATCGGCCTCTGACTCTCTATCAGGGCCCTCACACATGCTTTGTGTCACGTCCTGTAGCGAACAACAGCCCTATCTTCCCTGGAAGGCACGGGGATCCATGCCATGGATCAGTCCTCTCAGTGAGCATTGAATTTATCTGTAGCTTGTAGATATATTTATTATGAGCATGTTTTAGAAGGCATCACCTTTAGGAAAATTTGAACCCTCCACCCTTCATATTTCCTCATTTTCTGTTCGTTTCACAGTGATACCTTTGAATACACACCTTAATGGCATGACTCTTTTTTAACTTTCAAACTCTTGAATCATCTGAAATTGAGAAAAATATCCAAAACTCCCTCACTATGTAATTTAGATAAAAGTGTTCACTTACTAGAAGTCACCTCTCAGCCCTCATCGTTTTCATCAGGTCCATGTTTGTTGAAGTTGTCTTAGTAACAGCACAGGTTGCAATGAGTCATTTGGCCACTGGTGAAAGGATTAAAACCTTGAAACATTGTCTCTTGAGATTCCACGTCTATGAAAACGCCTGGTGTCCAAGTATTTTATAAATAGCGTCACACAATGTCAAAATGTGAGATGATTAGTACTGAGTTAATACTTTGCAGAACTTTGCCTTCTCTTCAGCTACACATACAAACAGAAACGTTTGTCAATGTTATTTTGCAAAGTAGCTCATGCTCATTCAGACTGAACAGAAAGACTTGGTAATTGATTTCTAGGTCTTGCCACAGATTTCCAGCTAGACTGACATCTTAACTTTGATTCAACAATTCTAACATTTACGCTTTCATCTAAACCGTTCTACTGTTTCTCCGGGCACATGTTCAGGGTTCTTGTTGTTCTGCAGTCCATCAACTTAGATGAGCATCCGTGTTAGTGCTGAAGACAACTAGCCACACAGCATGACCACATATCACCATGGGAATGGTGTTCTTGAGGATGTGCAGGTGTTAGGCTTCTACCACACATATTTGCTGTTTTCTCTACTTTAAAAGGACTTTCTCTCAGTAATGGTTGTCTTCTCGTTCCTCTCTCATAAACAGCAAATGTATGAGGAACATAGCTAATATTTGCCCAAAGTCTTAAGGTCCCCACATACTCAGATGTACTTCACTCTGGGGAGGTTTGTGTGTATTTGAAACAGACTAAATACAGATAAAAGCAGACAAGTGCATATAAAGGTAAATTTTTGCGTGTACTCAATGTCGCACAGTAAATTGCTTGGTTGGAAAAGTGTTCACATCAAACTGTTTTGCATGCCTCACCGAGCTGATACGGTTGAGAGTCAGCGCGGTCACTCGCAAAGACGCACATCAGCCAGACTTCCACTTTGTGCCATGCCAATAGGCTGCCCTGGTGGAGGAGAAGCAGGACTAGCAATATCCATGCTTGACTATGAAATCTCAATCGTCACAGAATACACAGTTCGCCCAACTACACTTAACTAGTAGAAGTCTGTAACTCCCTCAGAAGTAAAGTAGACCTATTTTCTGATAAACACTCCTTTTTCCAGCTTGTCAGTTTAGTTGAAAGGCCATATTTTGGTAGGTTTTAAATTAGGAAATAATCTTTTCATTTTCAAACTTCCCCAGAACTTTCTCCTTGACCTGTCGGTTCTGCTCCTTGATCATCACGATGGTGTTTGTTTCACTGTTGTTCTTGTTCTTGGGGAAACCTTTGTGAGAGTATTTATGCTGAGATTAAATCACGCAACTCTCTTTGCTAATTGAGATCTTTAAAACTGGAATTTTATTTAGGGTGTCAGAGTAAAGGGGTTGAATATAAATGCAAAACATTTCAGTTTTTCATTTTGTAAAACACTTCACCTATGTCTTCGTAATCATGTAGTACTTTATGATGGCTTATGAAATAAAATCCCAAGAAAATTGAACATTTTTATTAATAACATTAAATAGTATTAAAAATGTTATGGTGTAAATATTTTTGGAAGGCGGTGTACATAAGCTTGTCAAAGAGGTCGACTGGAACTAGTTACATCCTCACCAATTTGAAAGGGAATGGATGACCTCATCTTAAAGTGACTCAACATTTGTCTTAAGTCATACTCTATGTAAAGCAGACTGTCAGGGTTTAATAAGATAATGTCCTCGTTGATGCATGTGACCAAGCAGCACCGGTACAAAAGAGACGAAATGAGCTTACTGCAGAGTGAAAAGTACTGAAGAGTGTGACTAAATGTGATTTAGGAGAGTGGTATAGTTCCTCCTTGCCTGTCGCCCTCTACATGGCAGCAGTGATTCATGTGATTTAGAAGAGTGTGGGAGGGGAAGTGGAGTGGAAGGGGAGGAAGCGAGCCAGGAAGTAGGGGGGAAAAGCTGGTTTATCCACGAGGCCTGATAATGGAGACCCACAGGAAACCACAGAGGAGGATTTTCCACGATGTCGAACAGGAGCCCTGGCACTAGTGCCGACTCGCATACTCTAATCTCATACAAAGAGAGCCACCCATACCACTGGGGTCTTGTGTTAGACAGTTGTGTCCCCCAATCAAAAAATAAATAAAAAAATAAAACTAGAATCTTAATCTCTAAATCATTTCTTTTGGTTCAACCCCAGATCTGTCGGCAGGTTCTCCTTATCTTCTTTTCTGGTTGCACCTGCTGCAGCTAGGCAATGTGCCAGCTGTTATCCCAGTCTTTCCATTGGCTGACTGCTCTGAAGACCACAGGGCACACTAGGTCAGTAAACAAGATGAAAGGAGAACATACACAAAGATTGATGTGACGATCAACATAATCTCAATACGAAACTCATGCATGCACGAGGTCTGGCTTCTTTACACGACGTGGTTAGCTCTGACATCAAAAAAACATCCTTCAGGCAAAGGTGTCCAAAAGGAACTGCATCAGCTTGAAAGAGGTGCAACAAGCCGTTGTGTGTATGCGTGTGTGTTTTGATGTGTGTGTTGACCATGTTTATTCCATACTCGGGCTGGGAGGAGTCCTTGTTTTCCCCCACTGCTCTTCCCTTTGGTAGCACTGTTGTTTCCCAGCTCCCCCCTCCTGAACGCAACACATCCCATTAGGAAGGCTTCTGCTGAGACCTCCTTCACACACACAGACACACACGCACACACACACACACCCTGGAGGAAAATCAGCGCTGAGAAGACCTTGCTTCTTTTCCTATCTAGCTGTTGTTAGGGAAATGAAAAGGCAGTCCCATCAATGGACTCCTTCTGCTCACAGAATCTTTGAGCCCTTTGACTTGGTAAGACTGCGGTGACTGATTTTTGACCCAATGACAATTCTTAGAGCGTCTGCCGATGTACATATTCCACCCAATGTCATTGATATTTAATGTGTGCTTTAATGGATGACGGGTCTGATCAGTGATGTATACGTGCTGACGTACAGCCGGATCCTCAGGACGTCCTGTGGAGCAGCTCCCTCCTCCAACAAATAAAAGCAAAACATGCCGACACAAAAACACACACGCACACGCCTGCATACCTCATCTCAGCAACTACACACCCACACCACCTACCTCCCCACTCCTCTTCTCACAGCTCCTGCTCCTTATCTTAAGCATCCAGGCAGCTGTGTGCTTGTGTGTGAAAACAGCGAGACAGACAAGTGTGTGTGCGTGCACGCGTCATTGTGTGTCAGGCGGTAGAGGAATAGGTGTGAAGTACAGTCTCTGAGGTTGCCTTTCAAGTTCGCCCTCCTTCTGTTGCTGAGGTTGGTAGTCGAAGATGGGAGGGAGCAGAGTTAGCAGCTGTACTGGAACGCTGAGGGCACTCCAGACAAATGCCTGCTCTGGTAAGCTGTGTCATAAGCACAGATCATCCAACGGCTGGTAGCTGCAATCCTGTTTTTTAGATTAAGGCTGTAGGATTGCAAGATTATTCCTTCAACTTTAACTGGTAATGCATTGCATCTTAATCTCTGGAAGAAATTGATTGCAGATGGTTTTTGTCAGGTGGCTATAATCAACAACATGAAGAAAAACGGTTTACCCCAACGGCAGCACACTGCTTTGCTTGCTGTTCATTAACTCTTATAAACGTCTAGGACTTTCGCAAACCAGCTCCCAGTGATTCAGGTGTGTTGAACTAGGAACACCAGCCCTTGAGGACTCACTTTGAACACCCCTGTTTTAATTGTCCAAATGTAGACGTTGTTCCATATTTGGTGACTTCATAAAAGCAGTTGTTGCACTGGTCTTTGATTCAGTAGACTTTGTGGGTAAAGTGCGGCTTATACAAATGTATCCAACACTTTTCAGATTTTTGTAAAAAAAAAAAAAAAAAAAAAAATCATAAACAATGTCCCAGTTTCTGTCCACTTCAAAGGGATGTTTTTCTTTGTGTTAGTTTTCACATGGAAGCCAATGAAATAGATTGAAGATTGTGTTAGTGATATTACGTAATGTGTGAAAACTGACTGTATAGGAGGCCCTATTCAAGGACATGTATATCCCCTTTCTCTTTGTATTAATAGTGCATTAAAACACTATAAATACAACTTCAACTGGTAAAAGTTAAAGTTGGTGAATTTTGCACCAGCTGCAAAATTCACTTTGCAGCTGGTGCAAAGTGAATTTTGACGGAGGCCAATTGGTGAAAGAGGAAGCTTCGCTTCGCATGAGACACTGAGCTAACTCAAATGAAGTGACTTCTCATCAACTTCTTTGATAAGAAAATATTATCAATTTCAGCAACAGTCTCAAGCTGAACATAAAATATCTGGTTTTGGTTTACAATGCTTTCAACGCTGCTTTTCACACTAGCTGCTGCTTATCCGGAGCTGCACACATCTAGTGTTGTTTCTGCGTATCTGTTTCTCTGTTTTTCTGGATTGTTTGGATTTTATCTTGATTTTGTAGATCGGTGCATTCATGCTCACTGCATGAAAACGCGACGTGTTTATGTTCCTCTTCTGCTTTGCTTTTAGGCCTGCTGTAAGTTTGTGTAGTATATGGCGATGGCTTGTCTGTTTTCTGTCACGTCTTGCGGCGTTTTGTGATTGCTTGTGTATGTTTTTGCCGGGATTATTATGGGATGCAGCTTGCTGCTGGAACACTTCCTGTTTATTGCCCTCATCCTGGCCCCGAGATCATCACGGACATCACTATTTTTTAGAGGGGGGGGGTATCGGGGGTCTGCGTGAGGGGATACCTGGTCCAAGGTAAGCTATTTTTATGAGGAGTGTAAAGCCATCTTGTTACCTTTGACCTTTTCGAATAAACTGTAAGACATTTTTTTTAAAGAAAAGACTCCTATGTAGGAAAGGAAAGGCATATTAGCTGCAGAAGTATGCAGGTTTTATTCTCTATATTAATCACAAATGGACAGTATCCTTTGTGCATCAATCATATTTAAGCTTTATTTATTAGCTCTTTTGTTTAAGATGTATAAAAACATTACAATGAATTTCCCGCTTTTTGACACAAACTGACAAATTTAGAAAAAAATCTATGAGGAAAATAAATTCCTGCTTGTTATTGCTAGGTCACCTATGCTATCATTGTAGCCACCCTTAAGTTATCTATAAAATCAGAGGTACAGACATGGTAGAAGCTCACCCCCACAATCAGTGGGTTGTTGGTTCAATCCCCTTTCCACTCGCCTCTGTTGTTGGGCAAGATACTTCCTGTTTGAATATCATTTAAATATGGAAGTGTAGCCAACCAGTAGGGGGCTTCACATGCACCCAAACTAAACAATGTCTTTAATTTAAAAAATATGAAGAAAAATACACCTTTTTGGTGCTTATCTGTTGCTGAGTTGTTGAAAAAATGAGTTAATCGGCCGTAGCAGCAATGTCGTTCTATCTCCTCTAGATTGGAAATCCCTGAAGTGAACATGTTGAGGCTTGATGGTGAAGCCAGCTCCTCTCATGTGATGCCTGCTCCTGTGGAACCTCGTCAGGTGTCCCCAGTGTCATTTTCAGTAGCGGCTAATATCCCAGCCTTTAGACTGCACAATCCTCCTTCATGGTTTGTCCACATTGAGTCTACACTTTTAATGAAGTTTTGAATGAATTTCCAGAGTGAGTTTTGCCTTGATAACAAATATGCATTACAGTGCAGAAGCAGGTCTGACATAATTTTGGGATAATTTCATGTGGTTGTTTTGTGGATATTTTTTTTTATATATAATCAACCTTCTGGTATGACTGCATTAGACATTGTGCATGAAGTTTAATCAGCCATAAAGTGGTGAATGTTTACACCATCAATGTGTAAACATTGACTAAAAGACCTGGCTTTCTTTAACGTTCTCTCATTCCATGCCTCATTTCCATGTAGAACATAACTTCCTCATTCGTCTCAATTTATTAGTTCATTGCACAGTTTTATTTAGGTGTTGAGTTGCAGTAGCTATATTTTCATAAAGTGATTGGCAAAACCGATCTTTTCAATGGCCTCCCAGTCAACCTAAGACGTTGAGACTCAACGATCAACAACCCACAATACCCAGTGCTTCATAAAATACCTGACAGTTCCACCACTATCACCCGTATTGTCCCAATCAGCATGTTTCGTTGTCGGTCTCTGAAGCGTGACTTTGAGGTGAAGGGCGCCAAACTGGTAGAGGCTAATGTTTTGGTCACATTCTCTATTGGAAAATAAACACACAGACATATTTTTTGATTCACTATAAACTGACCTGTCATGCGCTGATGGAAAACACTCCATGTTCACAAGGACATATAAAACTCTAGGTGTGTGAGTCAAGCTGTGCATAGGATACATTTTCACAGGCAAAAGCCAATAAAACTGCACCATTACATAGTTGTGTAGCTGCCCTAAATTAATTGTTGTCTGAATACTTTCACTGGCAGATTAAATTGAAACCTCAGGCACATTTTCTCCACCTCAGATTTCCTGCAATTAGATTTAATATTTAACTGACTCATAGAAAGATAAGGAAACAATACCTTTAAGGCAAGCAAAGGCTTCCATTATTTCTTAAACAAAGAGCCTTAACTATACCCCCTGGACATGTTGTCAGATATTTAAACTCTCCTGAGGTGCAGTACAGGAAGGAAAGAGATCATTTTACTTTGAAAAGAATGCAGTTTGCCTCAGCATTGGCCAAGAAATATTTTAAATGAACACTTGAGTGCACCTTTTTAATGAGTGAATACTGTTGATTTTGCTTTTCCAGATAAATAAACTTTGCAGCTCTTTCTAGCAGCAAATACTTTTTGTCATTTTGCAGCAAATTGAATTAGCAAAACTCGAGGACCTCTACTGCCATTCTGCTTTTCAACAGGAACATAGAAGGCCTCGAGTATGATCATTTTATAACGGGTGAGCAAGAAATAACAGAGCTATGATTGGTTTTGTAAACATCAACCTGGTTGAGAATGGCAAAACAATGTACACTAAGAGTTAGCTTGTGCTCAATATTAACATCGGAGAAAGATCAAATATTGAAAGGAGTTGTTTAGGATGCCTTTTCTGTTGATTGACCCTACAGTGTCCATTTTTCAACCATCTAATCCAAACAGTCACCACTGATGGAAAAAAAATTGTTTCTGCAAATGTTCTAATGTTACAGAAAAACCCACAAACCATCAAGGTGTAAACATTGACTAAAAGACCCTGGAATACCACAGACACTCAGAACTGGGCTGTTAATTAACATGAGGAGAGTGCTAAGTAAGATGCACTGCTGAAAACCTGACACCCTTAAACGCCGTTCAGCTCAACTGAAATTTGCAGCTGTATACATCATGGACAAGCTAATGGGCTTTTGTGGAACAATTTGTGGTCTCAGAAGATCAGATATGAGATATTTGGTCAGAATCACGAGAAATATGTTTGGAGAAGTCAATACTTTCAAGCAAACCTAAGCCATTGTACCAACTGTATGTTGAAGGTTTGTTTCTGGAACATTACAGATGGAGTAATGCCTACAAATATTTCTAATGTGCTTCAAATCAGCAGCTAAAATAAAAATAAAATAAAATTAAAAATTTGACAAAGTTGGGTCTTCCAATGAGACAATTTGTTTTTGCCTCTGATTGTCCTCCCCAGAGCAATGGCAATCATCCTTTTAAAACTGATAGGTTTAAAAGGTGAGACTTTACAATTTCTGTAATAAGGTGTGGTCAAATACTTGGGCAGAATTATGGCAAAAGCATTTTGATGTGTATTAAATGTTCAGAGTTTCTTTGTCACTTGCCAAGACAATTGTATCTAAATAGTTGTATTAGTGTATTCACTTATAGACACTTTGTGGAATCCAGGAAATCCATAATAAACTCAAACCTGTGCACCCATTTCTTATTTTTAAGATACACCGATGTTGTCTGTTGAATTATCCTTTTGCAGCTCCATCAGACGACTTAAAGAAGGAAGAAAATATTTACATGCCAATGTAGATGTCAGGACCGTGACGATGCAACTCACTGTTCACCTGACACAGTGAGTGCATCTCTAATATCTGGTTGTTGATGGGCTTGGCTGAGGAGATGCATGAATCTTTGGCTCCTCCTTCTTCCTCGCAATCAAACAAATCAGATATAGGAGTCAGCTTATGTCGCCATGGCTACAAATGCTTCTGGTAGCAAAGATTTCCTGCACACTTACCTTCCCTGACATCCCCCTCTCTCTCTTTCTCTCTCCCTCCCTGGTGTCGGCCTTATACCTCCAAGCCTGGGAGCGGAATTCTGGGAACATTTTTCCATGTGAAACAGCGAGGGTCAGCGCAGGGGTGTGACGCCACGGCATTGTTCCCGCTGCGCAGAGAGGAACCGTGCGCCGTGAGGCCAATTCCTGTCCGCTCCAAAAAAACAGCCACTTTCTCACACTGCTTTCCTTCCTCCACCAGACAGCTCAAAACAATCCCAGGGTGTTTGTGGGTACGGGGTTTGGCAAGGCAAGCAAGCGGCGTAAGCGCACAGAGAGAGTGAGAGAAATGACATAAAGAGGAGGAGGAAGGGGCCCTTTTTTTCACTCTGGTTTATCCAGACTGTTTATGGGCCATTGAAAGAAAACATAAGGGGGAAAAAAAAGATCCCACTGTGCCCCACTGACGGTGGCTCAAACAAACAGCCCACTGACATTATATCACTCCGAGTGGGCTTGACCCTGCTGCGAGCCCGCCTGCTGGCGTATTAGCATAACCTGTTCTGTTGTAGAATATTCTCTTATAAAAAGATAGCTGCTGCTTTAGTAATTATGCGTTTTTGCAAACCACTGCCTCATTAACTATCTATGCATGATTGAAATGTAGACTTGCAGGGTGTTAGTATGATACCTTTTAGAACAAAGGTTCTAGGTTCACAAGCCAGCAATGGACTTTTTGCAGGTTCTCTCTGTGCATGTGTGGGTTCTCTCATGGTTCTGTTAGGTTTCACTAAATTGCTCGTAGAAGAGAGTGTGTATTGACCTGGCAAACTGTCCAGGATGTACCCTTCCTACCTCTTGACTAAGGACCAGTGGAGATAGGCACCCTGACTCTGCAAAGATGGTCAGATAAATGATGGACGTACAGTAAAACAACATACAAATAGAGTATTTAGACACTTTCCACATTTTTACTGTTTGTCATGCCTATGTAACTTTTCAGGATTTCATGTCTTTGACCAACACAAAGAAGCCTGTAGTTGTACAATGGAAAGAAAATGACGGGACCATGTTAGCCCTTAGAGACCTGCAGATGAGGTGGGAGACTATTAGTTGTGTACTCCACAAGTTCAACAGTGTTGAAAGAAAGCAAAACAAAGTCTTGTTTAAGCTTTGCCACATGTGAGACCAAAATGCAAAACTAACACTACATAACATTCTGATTACACTATCACTGTGGTGGAACACTATTTTTTTGTTGTCTGTCACATAAAATCCAACTAAATTAAAGTTTGTGGTTGCAATATGAGCAAATATAAACTGAAAAAGAGTAGTTTTGAAATTCCATGCTTTTTAAAGCATGGAATTTCAAATGTGACCAAGCCCATTTTGCTCCAGTTCACTTAAATAGTTCCTGAAGAGAAAGACCATTGGTGGCTTTAATCATGTCTCTGAGGCACTACCACGTCCCAGTACTAAATGATAGAGTCCTATTTATGTACACAGACAGTTACTATTAAAGTAGATAGGATGACACACTGACAGAAAGGATGCAGATCTGTTATCATATTTACAGAAACCTTTATTTCCTGTGACTCTGTAAATTGCTAAATTGCGGTAGCTTTTTTTTTTTTTTTTTTTTTTTTTTTTTTTTTTTTTTTTTTTTTTTTTTTTTTTTTTTTTTTTTTTTTTTTTTTTT